>VXBL01002375.1:1448062-1477395 GCA_013400195.1 Aramus guarauna | reverse complement strand
TCGTCGGCCCCTGTCAGGGAGGTGTTGTCTGGCAGTGTTAAGATTTGAGCAAAGTGCAAACTATTACAAAGATGGAGTATCTGTGTGGCTTGGTCTCGCTGCAGAGTTTTTCTGGAGGGTGTTGTTCGGTTTGGCTTTTCTTACATTAAAAGCAGCGGTGCTGCCCAGCACACGTGTCCCGGCGGAGCGGTTCTCAGAGGAGATCCCCGGCGTACCCCCCAAGTGTCGGGTCCCCACCGAGAGCCGGGGTGCGGCTTTCATTAATTGTCGCTCTGGGAGCTCCTGGGGCCGGTGGAGAGAAGCCTGAGCCCCCCCCGCCCCCCAGCTGCTTCTCCCCTCTGGTCCCCTGAGACTGCAGCTCCTGGTATTCCCCTCTGCCCCGACCCGTTCTTGGGGTGCGCTTGCTTTAGGGATTACCACGCTGCTTTTGAGAGAGCACATGTTAGAGCTGAACTATAGAATACCATTTTTTCCCCCAACATGTTACTCCCTTCAAAGTGTGATTTATGCTCGTTTAGAATAATGGTGGATTTCTGAGCTCCATCTGTTTGTCTGTCTGTTCGCACACACGGAATGTTTCTGCCAATGGTGATTGCCTATGGCATTATTGCAGTATAAGTAGTTTGATAGGAAATACTGTAGCAATTAGAAGTCCAGTGATGCAAGTTCCTGACTCCTTATGACTGACTTGCTGTCATTTCTGTGTCTCCTATAAAAGTTCATTTTTGTGAATCATTGTAAGCAACCATTTAAATTCTGCAGTTTTTACATTTTGAGACATCTCTTGACATTGAGTCAAACTCTTTCCACTGTTACTTTTTTCCTGTCGACATTCTTTGTGACAGTCATATTCTTTTAAGCAACAACAGAAAAAAAAAAAGGAACCTCTTTAGATAAGAGTGTTGCTGCCTCTGCTTCCTATGGCTCTGTGCCTTAGAGACCTAAAAAAACGGGGGCTGGGAGGAACCTTTATTATGGTGGAAAAAGAGCATCTTCTGTGGGAAGTGAGATTTCTAGATGGAGTGTGAGTGACTGCTGTCACCCCACAGGAATTGTCAGAACAGAATCAACCTTTTGTTTTGTAACACTTGCAACAAATAAAACACTTCTGCTTGTTTCATTTTCCCTCCTTTCTCTGGAATTCTGTTTCTTGACAAATACATGTTTTATGCGAGAGGATAGACATGTAATTTGAACATGAGTTTCAGTATACCTTTTCAACTTCTTCAATATGAATTTTGTTGGGAGAAAAGCAGGTGAAGATGAATAACTTGGACTCTAAGCCCACACTGGGAAACATATATATATATTATTTTTTTTTTAGTACTTGCCTTCTCTGATCCTCCCCAAAAAGTTTTATGTCAATACATAATACTTAAATGTACAGTGAAAATGTTGAGCCTACACTGGCTTTCCTCATTGCATATAATAATTGAGGCTGTACTGGAGAAAATAGTGGGAGATTTGAGATTTATCTTCCAGCATGCTTTTTGACTTTGCTCAGACCTACCTGTTGATCTGAAGGCCTCTTTCAGTGGCTTTAAAAAGGGTTTTTTTGTGTACTGAATGATCTATTCATTTTACTCTGAGTAAACAATCATGAGGGTTTTTTGTGGGTGGCTTTTTTTTATGTATGGTGATAGGAGCCAGAAATACCTGTGTAGGTTTTTCTCTTCTACCTCTGCTTTCATAGCTGTAAAATGGGGGTAGTTACCAACCAGTCTACCTCCTACACATCTAGAAAGTGTGTTCTGAAGGTGTGGAGAAGACAACTTTTACTTTTAACATCTTTTCCTACTTTATGTGGTGCCAAATGTATTTAATCTCAAGGCTATAAAAAAATATATACAGAACAAACAATATGGCTGTACAGACTCGACCATGGGAACTGGAGCAGCCAATAAGTGGGGCAGGCGGTAGAAATCAAATGCATTCATTCTGAACTTAAAGCAAGAATATTAACCATTGCTGGAGGAGCAGAGGAAGTGCTAGAGTAAGACTGCAAAACCAAAATGATGAAAGTGGGGATCAAACCTCTGAGGCTTGACTTTTGCTCTGTCCTAAATGAAAGCCAAGTTGGCATACAGTCCTTACAGAAAATGAGTTTAATAGCCCAACTTGTGTTTTAGCTTTTGTCGTGCTAATTTGCTTTTCTTAGGTGGCCTCGTTTATAGAAGAGGTTGTTCATGGTGATCTCTAGCAAATGAGAAAAATAAATACATGGAACCTCATTTTAGAAGTTGGGCTCTTCTTTACCATTGAGTGAATGTGTTTTTAATTGCAACTTCCTCAGTATTACTAGAAATCAACACTCATCTAGATGGACAGTGGCCATGACAAATGCTCTGTGTGGTTTGAGTGCAGAATTAGGATTAAGGAAGTCATGAATAGCTGTTCTGCCTGTGACATGCATTCCTGCATTTGTCTTGTAAACTCACTTAACCAGTCTGTTTTAGCTTTTGTGGGAACGATGGTGACTAATTCAGTGTACACCTATCCAGGTGCTTAACTGAGTTGTTTGTAGGAAATTGTGCATATATGAAAACAGGAAAACATTCTTGCAATATTAAAAGCAAACACTAAATATTCATGCCATTGAAATATAGTTCATGACTGCCTTGGTACCAGTCATCGCTGAAGACCCTGAAAATGTGGCTTTTGGCAAGAAAGCGATGACCCCCTCCGCCACTCATTACAGGATAGGCATGGTGCCAGAGGAAGCTCAAATGCACCAGTGCCACACTTTGTGGATCAGACAAAATGACCTTTCCTGGTATAAAATCGTGTGTGTGTGTGTGTGTTAAAGGTTGTCTGAAATGGACAGAATTAACACTTTGTTCTGCTAAAGGCAGAGGCCTTGAAAATAGTTTCTTCTATTACTAAGTCCTCTTACTGCTGTGTTTATTATACTTGCCCTTCCCCTTGTAAAGCTTTTAGTACAAGCACATGCAAGTACTCAGCAAGTTCTGTGTGCTTTTCATCAATAGATCTCTAGTGTCCTAGAAGATAAGTATGGTTTGTCTGAAAGCTGAGGGTAACGGAATTGGGAAGATTTTGTGTGTGTCAATGTCACGCAGAGTCCCGAGGTGGCTGAACTTGTTGCTCCCAAAGTGGATGGTTTCCCTTGCGTTCTCTGCTCCCTTGTACCAGGGCTGGTGTTCTGAACATTGATGAGTTGGCTCAGCTGAATAAATTGATCTAAAACTAAGGAACCAAAAAAGGAGGCAGGGAAAAAAAAACAACAACAGAAAAAGTTTGATTAAATAAAAGAGTTGATTCTTTGTGGCTGCTGAGAGAACAATTTGTGTTTTCCTTAGCTGTGTCCTTGCATTTTTCCCAAAGGGAAACTGGCCCACTGAGGGATCAACGGAACACTGCGATGGAGGGACTAGGATGTGCATAGGGAAAGCAGGCTGGACTGTTCTGGGCTGATGCTTTTAAGGGAGCGGTAGTCTGTTGCCGCAAAGCATGTTGGACGTGATGTCTTTTGCACTTCTGAATTCCATGTTTCACTGTAGAGCTGTGACTCTAAAAGGAGTAAAAACCCTAGTATCTAGGAGATAGAAGAAGAATGTATTTGAACTAAGAAGTAATGTTATCCCAGACAATATTTTTCTTTTTGAAGAAAGAAAAAAAACCCAGAAGCCAAAAAATCTGCATGCAAAATCTAGAGTTAAAAACTGACTTCAAAATCATAGCATTTTTTTCCAGCAGGTTGAAATTGCTGCAGTATGTCTAAATTACATAGGAAAAATAACCTGAATAAAAATCTCTTACAAGTTTGGGGGTGTGTGGGTGTGCGTTTGCTTTTAAAGCCAGATTGGAAGCTGCCATCTTTAGTTGGCTGAAATGTAGGACAGGGAGAAGTGAGGTTCTGTGTAAGTGTGTGACAAAGCAGGCAGCTCTAGAGCTTGTAAGCTAAGTTTTGTTTAAAAACAGAAAACCACAGGGAGTTATTTTTAATAGTGGTTCAAATGCACCAGTCTGTAAAGCTGTCAAATCTTTTTATAGGTAGATAGGTCTTTTTCTATCTTAGCTTATTTTTTATATGCATATTGGATTGGATCAAGTTAACTTCAAGTTCTAACCTGTGCTAAGTATTTAAACATCTGGACTTGCTCTAAGCGCCATTGCTGTACATGTGTGAGAAGTCTCGTGGATTGTTTTTTAACATTTTAAAATATTTCGGGGAAAAAAATATTCAATTAAAACAGTATACTAAGCTTCCTGTGTTTAGTTGTATGATATGGCTTATCACATGATATGGTGCAATAAATTGCAAATAATTTTACGGTGTCAGTGCAATTAAAGAAATTAAATTTCAAAAGTGTTTACTTCAGCTTGGTGCTACTTTAAGTGTCTGCTATCATAGATTCCAGGCACTGAACAGCTGTCTGTCGCAGATGGGAGAGGAAAAAAAACTTCCCCTTAGCTTCTTACTTCTAAAAAGGTTTCCATACAAAACCAGTAGTAATGTAATACAACCTTTTAGTCAAATTTGAGTTTCCTGTTACAGGTTTAAGTGAACTGACAGCAGACTCTATCTATTTGAAACCAAATGGTGTAAGTGAATGAGACTCTAGGAATTTCACACTCCAAAGCATTCTTGAAACCTCACAAATGCTTGTTTAGCAGCCAGAATGCATTATTTATTACGTCTCAAAAAAACAGACTTGCAGGTAGTTTATGAATTACTTTTTCAGACTCTGCTGCGCTTCAGTAAGATAAGGTGGTATTGTCTGTCCTGTTCTTCACTGTGTTTTACACAACAAAATTGGGTAGATGAGAAACTGTCAAGGGAGCATATAGCACATCCATATTTTTACTAGAGTCCAAGTGTGATGAAGTCTGAAAAAGTGCAGGTGTGAAAGGCCTGATGGTGTTTGTCAGAGTTGAGTGTTTTCTAAGATCTCAACGTGGCAGAAGTGGAGTTGTGCACAGAACTAATGGACTTAGTTTTAGATTGTAAATTGGATATGCTGGTTTATTGTTCTATGATCTAGTAAACCATGGCAATTATAGAACTTACTAAAATAGTTACGACATGTCTAATGACAAAATGCAGAAGGTGGCAAGATTGCTCTTTTTAAAATAAAAAATTGCTGTGGCTGGCATAAAGCTTTTCCCTTTATTGTTATCTCCTCAGTATCATTTTTTTTTCCTGGACTATTAACAGATATATTACAATCCCTAGACACTTCTTCAAGTTTCTGTGTTTATTTGCTTTGAGTAACTTAGGTCTCCAGTTCTGGACTCCAACCTTAGTATGTGCTTCACGTGATGATCAAAGTAGGTGCCAAGCCATCTCCAGCCTTTGGACAGAACCTTGGGCACCAACCCTGACAGATCAATGCTTTTGCTTTTTAGGATGGCAGTTTGTTTTGTTGTTTTATCAGAGTAGTGACTGGTTTTGGTCATGATTTCAAGCAGTTCTCATTTTGAAGCTATTCTGATTTCTCTGTTGGGAGCTGGCAGGTGTAGTGGTCCATGCGCTTCTTAGTTTACCATGTCTTTAAAATGTGGCTGCCCCTCTGGATTGATCTATCTCAATACAGTGTGTTATATGCTCTTTTTTTTTTTTTTTTTATTCAGCATATGGATTGTTTGTGTAATATCAGATTGAAATTGTGTTGAAATGTTGTTTTTCCAAGTGTGGAAACACTGCTGAGTCTGTTCCCAAAACCCCTTGTGGAAACAAGCCTTCTGGTCAGGGGAAGAGATGGCTCCGGATCTCGTGTAGCCAATGGCAGAATGACGTGTGGGAGTGCTCCCTGGCAGTTTCAGGCAGAGCTAGTTGGGTGAGCTTAGACCTCCTATAAACCAGCCTGAGGAACCAAGGGTAGTAAACCCAAGTGTGGCAGTGCTGGGGAAAAGGACAGAGATTCCCCTTCGAGGGGAGGGGGTGATAATGTCTTGCGCTGCCACAGCTATTTACAACATGAATGGCTGTCAGCAGCCTGGCTCTGTGGCCCCAGCCATGCATTTCAGCAGTGCCAGGAGACAGCTGAAGGACCTTCCTGAGGAGGTCTCAGTGTCTCATTTCAACACAGCATCCCACCTTTTAGGCCTGAAACATCCTTCAGTATTTATCTGGGTGGGATTCCCTGGGACTGGTTACAATGTCCGTTTGGGGGACATTTTCACCATTCCACTCCTCCATATGCTATATCCAAGTGAATCATAGTCACCTCACCTTGTGCGCTGGTATTTCAGGGGTCAAAAACCGAACTGATAAGGGCTGTGACCCCGTGCCCGGCCCAGCCTGCTGATGGAGCAGGTGTTGCTCCACACCCTGGGGAGGATTTGCAAGTCTTTCATTTTACAGAGCTCAGTGACAGATACTGTTCTCCAGTTACTTTTGTTATTCAGTCTTTTAAGAAGCCCACTTGCTATGAGGTGGGAAATATCCACCAGCTTGTTGAAAACTCATGGCGTGCATGAAGTGGAGCTTTAAGTCCATGCTGACAGGAAAAACGGGTGCTGGATAGTTGGGATTGCTCCCTCTTGGAGCCCAAGCTGTTCCATCCGCGCTTGTCGCTTGGTGGTGCCCACTTCTGAGGCAGCCGCTGCCTCCTAGCTCAAGTGGTGCAGGATAATAGAAGTTCCAATTTTTCTACTTTGCTTAGAGCCAACTGTCCTCTCTTACTTGGGAGAGTAACTTTTTTCTTAACCTAGTGACTTTTAAAGGGTGGAGTTGGAGATCAAAATCACTGCAGATGGGGCAGTAATTGGGGACTGTTGACCTACAGGATGGATTCCAACTTCACAGTACCTTCAATATGATTCAGGAATTTCAGTTTAAGTCTCTGTCCTGTTCTTAACCTTGTGGACACTTGTCTCTGCCATCCTGAAAAGGAGTGGGTTTTCTCCTTATTGGAAAGCTTTGTTTCTTGCATAGGGGCACCCTGAATGTCAAGCCTGTCTTGGAGTTTGTGGTGGGTTCTAGGTCTCAGGGCATACGTGTGTCATTACAGTGAGGAGATGGGGAGAAAAGCTGTAGATGTTTAAAGGGTTCTTTCTTCCAAGACTAGGGACTCATGGTAGAATAGATGTCAACAAACATGGACACACAAATTCCCTCCTCTTTCATTCATTGAAGTTCTGCTTTCATTCTTTTGTGCTGTCAGTATTTCATTAGCTCTTCTGTCAGAGTTGTGTGAAACATAAGTCTTAAATGTTAAACTGGAACAAAAAAAACCCCCAAACTACCTTGACAAGGTTTTTAAAGATACACGAATGTATTCCAGGGAAGCAAATAAGTCATAACTGTGTGTATCTGTATGCTACCCTTTAATCAGTTGGGAAATCTAAGTGGTGACTTTCAGCTGTCACTATATTAAGAACCAGTGCTGCCTTTTGTGGCAGTCTGTATATACTGAACTCAGTACTATGGAGTAAATATTCTTGCTGTGTTTTCATAATCATTCTACTTAGAGTAAGTGCTTCTTGGGTGGGTATTACAAATCTGTTAATCTTTATGGTATTTATAGGGTAATTTTTAACTCTCTTGAGCTCCTTACTTCCTTGCGGGTCAATTACTCGATTTATAACATTATGTCAGTTGTAAGACCTTTACCATCCAAGGGTAAACAGTGTTGGGTATGGTTCTTTACCTGTGTTTGCTCTTAGTTCTTTGTATATTAAGGTATGCAATAACTTACTCTGACTTATTTATTGGGATTTCTTTTAGTCTCTCTGGTTTGTACTTTACAGTGACTATGAAGACTTATTTTAGCTTTTGTGTTTCATCGCTAATGTAGGGAGAGGGAGAACTCACAGCAGTTCTCTCTGAAGAAAAGACTGTTAATCAAGTTGCAGCTACTTAAGTCAAAATTGCTGCAAATGGTGTTTAAATATTTTTGATTGTCTGTTGATGAAACTGATTTGTAACTCAAATGTTTTGCTGTGTTGTGAGCACACAGCTCTCATGGGAAGGGTTTGGCTCTGTAGTAGGGAGGGATGGCTGACTTGATTTTATGTTCTCACTGTAGCTGTCCATGTTAAAGTGAAAATCTGCTCTGACTGTGGGGTTTCAGTTGGCCTGTGGAAAGAGATGATAAAGTCAGTGCCCGGCACTGGAGTTCTTCCTATTGAACTTGCCTTTTCCCCATGTTCCTTTTGCTACTGTCAGCATTACCACAGCAGTGTGACCTGATGATGGTGATCCTTGTGTAACACAAGGGCATGCCCTCTTTCCCTTGCATTTTACATGTTGAGAATAAGTTTGGAGCTGTTGGGTGAGAGAGCGCTATGTGGAGTAAAAAAAAATTGCTGATGACTTGGAAACCCTGGGTTTTGGGAACGTCCCTGATGGCTCATGCTGCCGCTAGCTCTTGGAAACAGTAGAATGGTAGGAAACTTTCTGGAGGTCTAAGGTAGATAAGGCCAGAGGTGCTAGTCTAGTGCTGAAGTCTCTTCCTTTTGTTAGATGTGAATACTGAAGTGTAATCTACTGGCTCCTTTTCTTTTATGTTTCTCTGCTGTCTGTTTTCAAGATGGAGCTTCTGCTGCAAAAGCAGCTTTCAGCATCTGTGATGGCTTTTTGAAGATCTAATAAGTCCCTGAAGGAGCCTGAGTTCTAGTTGCACATTTCTTTCTTCCCAGGGGTAAACCATGATTAATTCTCATGGACAAACAGACCTTGTAGCATTTTTGGTGTAACGTACTGTGGATTGTTGCTCTCAATGCAATGTGTATTGTTTTCAAAGATTCAACCAGTTTTTTTTGGAGTTGGTTGTTCTGTAAGCACATTACACTGTGGTGTTCTCATTTTGTGGTTGTTTTCTTTTTTTAACCCCTCAATATTGTGTTTATTGATGGATTAGAAGAATGTCAGAGGGGTAATGAAGGAAACGAGAACTTTTGACCTTCCTATTCTGAAAATAATGTTTACTGCTTTGGCATCGTTCATCCCATCAATAACAAGGGAATGAAAACCAATATTTCAGCAATGCTTGGGCCATCTTCTAGTCACATTATTCACAGCTAGGCACACCTTTTGGAGTATTTGGCTTTACATTTTTCTTAGACAGCTGTGTACGGGAGCTTCATGCTGGTGTCTTCTGCACAGCATGGCCGTGGCACGGGTCTCTGAGGTCCCCTCCCCTTGTCAGCCTTATTTTGGAGTTTGTGGGGCTGGCAGGAGAAGCTGGCAGTGTCTTTCCTCTGGCTGGTGTGTGGGAAACTGGTCAGCTAGAAAAGCTTACGTGAAAGTGCAGCCTGGATTGGCAGGGGATGAGTGTTGTGTGTTTTTTAAACAACCTGTTTACATGTAGTGCTCCAAGGGAAGTAAGTTTGGAATGAATCATTCATCGCAAGTCTTATCAGACTTTGAAGTCGCACGTTACCTTTCCTATTGCTCATCTGAAACTGGGGACAGCCAAGTGCCAGCTTGCTCATTTTTTCAGTGGCACAGATGGCACTAATGAATTTGATAAAAGCAGCTAGATGATATGGGGAATATAGTTTCCCTTGGGAGATGGTCTCTAATCTGTTACACGGGACCATGTTTAAATTTATATCTACTCTCAAGTCATCAGGCAGCAGTAAGAACCAGGGTAGCTTTTGTTCATGCATCCGCTATGTGGCATTAATTCCCCTCCGGACTCAGTTGCTGTTGTCCATAGTTCCATTTCTACTCATTTACTTTTAAAACAAGTTGTTAGGCAGCTCACGGTTGTAGTGTGGGAACTCTGTCTGCTCACAGGAATGTGTGCTACTGACGCAGCTTTGTTGGTTTTGTAGAAGCCTTGCCCACACACTCCTTTTGCTTTCCAAATATCTATAAATCCCTGCAGGACCCTGCTGACATCACTGTGGTGATCCACGTTTATTTTGTGATACTGTCTAGAGGTTAAAGCAAAGTAGAGTATGGAGTCAGGACAAGTGTGTTTTATCCCCATCTTTGACTCCAGTCAAGTGTGGGCACTTAATGCAGCAATTCATGTTATTTCCAAATAAATTGCTACATCACTATTCATTTATATTTTTCTACTAGCTCTTTAAGCTGGTTTGTTTTACACTAGGTCAATTTGATCCTTTGCTGTCACTGCTCTTTAATTTTTATTTTTCTGCTTTTGCAGTTGCTTTGCCACGTTGCTGGCTCCTTCACTAGTCGAGGATAGCTGTGCATGGATTTTGCTGGACTTGAAAAATTATTTCTGTTGATGAGTAGTAGTGTTATTCACAGGTGTCAACATAATTTGCATTGATAATAATAAGCCATATTGTAGCTTATTTTGAAATACTGTAAATATTTGTGTTTCTTTTCTGAAACAAACCTTTGTGTTTTGTGCAAGTATCTGATGGTAAACAGTTGTCTCTGCTGATGAACTCATCCATGGTAGATATTTTCAGCTGTGTTCTGCATAATTACTCTTAAAAACTGGTGATTTGAGATGGTTGGAAAATTATGTTTTACTTCGTTCACGGATTGCTGAAAGCTAAATTGCATTCTGTGCCTCAGCTGGATTTTTTTTGTTTCTTTCTTTTAATTGCATTAGTGCTTTAACCCTAAGTACTCCTCATCATAGCTGTGGCTGATGGGTATCTGGTGGTAGATAGAACAGATGCTGCATTTTGAAAACATAACACGCAGGCCTCTGCAAATGAGACACAAGCGCTTTTTTTATTGTGATCCAAAGGACTATGGTGTATCTGCCAAACAACTGAGAGACAGACCTCAGATTTAGGGGGAAGGAAAGACCAGGGCAGGGCAAGTTGTCTCCACTCATCCGATTTCTTGTACCTGTATGGTGAGAAACTGCTCAGTCTCTGATCGATATATCGCTGTAGAGCTGGGAATGTCTGAAAGGCACCTTGTGGTATAGAGCAGAGATTTTTTCAGGAAAAAAAACTGGAAGTGAAACTAGTGGAGCTATTGTCTTGGTAAGTAAAGTGTAATCTTTCTAACTCCCTCAAATAAGTGAATTTGTGTTCTAACAGCATAGTATCAATCTGAGATTAATGCAATGTCTTGGCAGCCAGGGCTGGTTGGGAAAGAAATGCGGGGTGGGCAGGGTAGAAGATTTTTGTTTGCATGAGTAAGTTTATAGTTTTTAATGATCTGATTTATGCTTCAGCATTGAAGCTTATTAGAGTAATAGAAAATTGTTACCTAGAGAGCAAAATATAGTGTGAAATGTGATTTGCCTCTTATACAGAGCTTGCACATTTAGTTATAATTTTCTTGAAAGGTTAATTCCCAGTTCCTCTTCAGAACATTCTGTGCAAGCCTTTCTGTAGCGGGGGGGAAGGGGGGGGTTGGAAGATTGGACCCAATTTAAATAGACAAGTCTTGTGAATCCTGAAAGAATTTGGGCATTTAGCCCAGGAAAGGGAGAGTTCTCTGCAAGAACTTCATTAACCCTATCTGTCATCAAAATAAGTAATAAAAGTAGCTATGCAGACTTTATAAAGAACAGATCTTTTTGTTCGTTTGTTTTACCATGTAGCCTTGATCTCCAAGGCACTGGTGAATGGATCTTGTTCTTTAAGGAAAACTGTGCCCATGTGAGAAAGGAGATAGGGATGTGTTATGTACAGTGATACAGAAGTGTGGATATGAACCAAAGAGCTGCATTAATTTTTGGAAAAGTGGTGCTGGTAGTTCCAGATACTCAGGAATGTGTAGGGAAACCGATGTGTCTTACTTGTACTAAATAAAACATTTATAGCAATATATGATAATATAGTCTTATTTAGCATATTTTGAGGTGGAAAAATAGAAATATGTTCTAACATAGCTACTTTTGTAGTAGAAAAATGTTAAATCTTTTTACACAGGGAAGAGTTTCTGCTTCTGTTTGGCTGTTACTTGCAAGATCCAGATGCTGTGAAAGCTCTTCCTGCAATGCTAGCATCTGGCTGCTTGGAAGTTTTGCACAGGGTTTTACGAGGTGGCTTTGAAGTTGCCTTTGGATTTGAATCATACGAATCTTTAGACTGGCTGGGCTGCATAATTCGCAGCATAATTTCCTCTTATTTCTGATTATGAGAGGTGTAAATACTTCAAGATGTTGTTCTGATGTTTTGAAGTTGACTGAACATATATCTATATATTTCTATATCTTCCTCCATTCCTTTTCCCTGTGTTTGGGACAGATATGTTGGCTATTAAAGACTCAGTGGCTCTAAACTGTGTGAACAGAGTGGTTACAGCAGGTCTGATAGATTTTGAGCTGGCACTTTTACTTTTGGTCTGCCTAAGCTTTCCTTAAACACTTGAGAAATTACAGCAGTATTTCAGAAGTATCTTTGTGAGGTTTGCTTAATATTTGTCAAGTACTTGGAATTGTGCTAATTAAAAGGTGTTTATCAGTGCTAAGCAATGGTATTTCTATTCACATATGTATATATAGAAAACTTTGTTAGGACTTAAGGTCTCATGTTTATTCAGCTTTCTAAGAACAGACCAGGCAGAACAGTTCCCACATTTGGGACTGGGGGCTGTAGCAGCAGAGCTTATTTAACTTTTTTTTTGTACTTTGGATATTACTTTTGGTTTTGTCTCATTGGCTTAAGATGATCTGTTGCTTGTGCTCTTGGTTGAGATGGCTGCTTGCTAAAGGTGTCTTATAGGAACAAGCTGTGGAAATTGTTTGGATTCTTAGTTGTCTGGTAGAAACTGATCTTGGGGATTAGCTCAGAATGGATGTTTTTGCCATAGGTTGGGAACAATCAGTCTTCCCTACTACTTGATTTTTGACCCTTCTTTTTTACAAGGGCTCTTCAGATGTTGATGGAGAGCGGAAACTGTATTTCACATGTAGATTGTCAACTCCCTGGTAGTAGAGTAAGTTTGCTTACTTATGTGTAAATAGCTGATGGTTCCCTTGATGGGGAAGGGAGACCGCACAGCCAGCATGATAACGAAGCTGACATTACTGATCCAGACAGTGCGTGTTTCCTAGCTGTATGTGATGTTACTTATTTCAGTTATGATTTAATGATGTGAAAATGTCTGGCAGTTTCTGTGAACGTATATGTTATGAATATATTTCCAACCTATATTTAATCTTTCCTTCATCAGAAGTAAATGAATTCTGAGCAGGATAACAGAAATGTTCTTAAATAATTTGGTTTCAGGCTTGGAAGCTTTATTACATTATAAATTAAAAGGTGAGCATGTTGTTGCATGCTTAGTAAGCAATACAGTAAAATTCCAGGTAGATTTAGTATGTGTTTATTTTTAACATGTGTTTCGTTAGCACCAGTAGTGGCCTGAGAGGTCTATCTCTGATGTTTCAAAGATTGTGAAAATGAATATAGTGAACACTTCTAGAAGTCTCAAAATTGCAACTAGCAGAATATAAGTTAAGGTATGTTGGCTTCTTACTTCATCTGAAATATGCATTAGTGAAAACTAGTTGGGGGGAAAAATTGCAACCTGCACTTGCTGTACTGTGTTTACACTACTATCTCTCTTGAAAGGAACTCTTGTCGCTTTAAATGCTGATGACTGCTATCCATCCTCAATTTTGGATATGAATATGTATTTGATATTTATCTAGATCTTACACAAACATTGTACATAACTAGGTACGTGTGGTGTTGCACTAGGAAATTCCATGCAGTGAAATAAGAGGTAGGAATAGTCCAGTTAGACTGGTGAAAAGGAACATTTATCTTATCACATTGATTACTTAGTCATAACTATAAATCACCAAGTACTCTTGGCACTGATCCTAGGACTGTTTAATAGGAGCTGTGTGAAACCACCCGTTGTAATGGATGGATTGAGCTACAGAGCGTCTAAAGCATATCCAGAAGACTTTCGCAAACAATTGTCTTTTTGAGTTTGGACCAAGTTCTAGGGAGCCGATATTACAACATAGGGAAAAAAAGTAAAAAACCCAAAAAACCCCCCACCAACCCTTCACTCAAATTAAACCTTTTAAAACGAAAATTAGAATGTTTCATATGCCCATTACTTTTACCAGTTCTCACCACCAGGAAGGTAGTTAGCTTACTTCTATCAGAAGTATTGTATAAACTCAAGTAGCATCTTCAGGTATAGTAATACAGTTGGGGAGGGGAGAATACTGTGTCAGATCTTGCTATTTTCAAGTCATTTTACTAGATTTGTCCACAAACTAGAACACAGAGTATTTGAAATGATAATGTTGCTTGCTTAAAATGAGAATAAGGACCTCAGCTGGATGTAGAAAGCGATTTGAAAGAGTGTGGGAAGTTTGACACAGGTACTTAATTATTGGCAGGAAGCATTTGTTTTATTGACATCTACAGTGAGATGGCTCTGAATAGCTTTAAATAGTTGACTTAATGTCATTTTGCTTCTAGGTATGGAACAGTGAATTACAGTGTCTGTCACAGCATTTGTTTAATGAATATCAGTTGTTGACATAGTATGAAAAAGCTCTAGGGCTTTTCAGCCATTTTACTAAAATATTCTCAGTTAGTGGATTTTGGGTCTTTGAGAAGTCAGCACTCCTTACTGGCTGTTGAAAAATCTAGTTTGCACAGTCTTAACAGAAGGTCTGCACAAAGTCTTAACACAAGCCCATCTGCACCTGCTTTCAGGGTAATTCCAATGCTTGTAAAATGGGAGGTGTGATCAATACACCTTTCTTCTCAGTCCTCAATTTTGTTGCAAACATCCTTGTCTTTTTTTAGGGGTTTATAAATTGCAGGTACAGTTTTCACTGAGGGCTGTGACTTGGTTTCTGCATTTTGATTGGGCAGCAGCTACTTGTAAAAACTTCAATATATAAATACATAAATATATTTTTGTATTATTGTGAGGCCAATTCCATAGTTTGAATATTTGTAACTTCTATTAATATGAGTTACGTAAGGTTGGATGAGGATATGCTTCTGAAAGTTTTCAAAAATATGCCTGTTAAATGAAATGCAAATAAAGGCTGAGTTAAACACAGCTGCAGTCCTTAGTGCTTAAAAATACTGATAAAGAAATTTTTACTTACTGAAACACAGCTATTGACTTCAACTGCATTTGGTGACTGATGGTTTTATTACTTTTAATATTAGATCCAGGGCCTACCCTTGAAAGCTTCCCTGATATTAAAGGCTGGGAAAGTTGATTTCTGCCAGTTTTTATTTGTCCTTTAGAGCTTATGTCAATGAGGATGAGTAAAGTTATATTAGATAATATATTAGCACTTTAGTCACGGACAGCATTACTAAATCTAACAAAGTTGTGTAACTGAGGAATCTTAATATATTGTTTTTAAGCGTCTCTTCATGCTTCCACGTATTGTGTGCTTTCTTGGGCTTTGCAGGCGTCCATAAGTCATGCTGTGTTACATTTGCGTGTGCAGCTATAGATAGAGTTTCATCTTAATGCTAAGCCTAAAATTTTGAAACTATTTATTGGTGATGTATCTGCACTCTATTTAACCTCTCTCACTGCAGTCTGGGGATGTTGGTAAGGCAAACTGTGCAGTCCTTCCTTTGCAGGGCTGGTTGTGTTTGCAGGCAGCCTTGCCATCACAGCGCTCCAGCCAGCTGTATGTTCTGTAGGCAGCTCTTTCTGAACTATTCTTTACTGAATTGTATTATTTAACTTTGCTCTTGCAGCATTCTCTCCTGTCTCATGCATTTCAGTGGCAGTCCTCATGTTGTTTGCTTTAACATTCGTATTCGTATTTTTTCAGTGTTGGCAGGTGTGCATTTCACATTAACATGAGGGTTTTTTGGATGTTAGACTGCTATTTGCTTATGGTAATTTCCAGTCATCATAAGGTGACTGTTGAGAGAGATGAGCAGAGAGGAAAAAATTGTCAAGCATTTACAGTAAATACTCTCTGCTTTTGGAAACGCTGTCAGAAGTTTAATTGTTAGGTTCAAGTAAGTTTGTCATGTGCCAGACAGAATCAGTCTGCTGTAATGAATGGGTTACGCACTTCACCAGCAAAAAGAGAGAGTGAGAAACCAAGGGATGCTCAGGTTTTCCTGTCACCTTGCACTGCAGAAGGGATGGGGTAGGCTTTTTAACCTAGCCTGTAATTAGGTTTTGCATGGAAGCATATATTACTGCGCTTGCTTTGCCAAAGCTCTTCAGTATGATGGATGAGATTTAAAGGTTGATCTGACTAAATTGCAATGAGAATACTAACGACAAAGATATTTCTGTTGTGAACTATTCCTACCAGACATCATAGCTGTGACAGAAATGGTGTAAGATAATGGACAATAAAAGTCACTCGAAAATAATACTCTCCTAGGATTGGACTGCCTTCCCCACAGCACGTACCCTGAACCACAGCGATAATGTAATCATAAGCCAAGATCATCATTTAAATATATAGGTAATCTCATATAGTATCCTGACAGATTTATTTTATGAGCAAACAAGAGGAAGAATATTATTGAGCAGTAGAGAGGAAGAAAGTGTTGCTGATGTGGTTGTGTTTATTTTGTAAAATAGTTTGCGTTGCTCCAGTCCTTGGGGAGTCTGCAGTGATCAGCATGCCGGTGGCTCATGGGAGGTGGGAGAGCCTGGGCCGACCCAGGGCCTGCTTCCTCTGCACTGCTGGATCTTATCACTGGTAATCTCAATTCTTTGTGTATGGTGAAAGATGGAAATTTCTGCAGTAGCTTTAGTAATGTACTTGGCTGTGTCTAAACAACTCGTGGATTTCTGGAACTATGTAGGACCTGCCTTTTTGTTTTGTTTTACACAAGGTACCCAAACAGAGCTGCTTGCTGCCGCCTCCTCCCAAGTCCTTGTGTAGCGAGAGGGTATCAGCGGGATATGGTAACTGGGTAGAAAAGCATATGTGTATATATATAAATATGGTATTTGAGGTCATTGGAGTGGGTCAGAGGTACAAAAGGCCCCATAATGTTCCAGGAAGGGCACAGCTGCCCCTACTTCACAGCCAGGAGCACTGAGACCCCTTGAGATAGGGTCATGTGCTTTTACAGTAGGAGGTGGTGCAAAAGTGGAAAAGCTCATAGTTTATTCTGCAGAATACTTTTTGTGGCAGTATGAGGGAAAGCTGGAGTTGCTGTGGCTCATTCTGCATTCACAAACTTGTTCCCTGTGAAGTCTCCAATGTACTGGCTCCTCCAGCGTCGTGGGCAGCAGCAGAGCTGAACGCTGGGCACGTGGCAGCAGCTGGTGTGTCTTGTAGGAAGGTGAAGAGCATTGGTACAGAAAGCAGTTGTAACACTGAGTGCTCGTACTGCTGCTTTGCTGTCTGCTTTTGAGGTGCGTGGTCCTATCTCATTGATTATACATCTGGGAGCAAATAATTTGGCTTGTAGTTGGGTTTGAGGCATCCAGAGACACTTGGTGATATGCGATTAGACTGGTCACAGCTGTTTCACCGGGCCGGTTTAGAGAAGAGCTGCACCAGGGGAAGTAGGATGTGTTGAGACTGAATGCCAACATGCTGATGAGGTTCTGCTCCTTAATGAGTGCCTCGTAACTAATGATCTTGGCCTTTGCTACCAAGTGCCCCGAGCTGTTCTGCTCTGAGAATCCCACCTGTCAGGTACCTGCAAGGTACCACGGGGTTTGATGGGATTTTGGGGTTTGTTTTGCTTTCTACTGATTCAGGCAACAGAGGGACGGGATGGGGTGTAAGGACAGTCAGGTACCCAGAGAGGAGTCACAGCTTGGGATGTGGTAGGGGAACTGACTGCACGAGAGGGTTTTTATCTTCCCTTGCTTTGCAAAAACTACAGGTTACCTGTGAATGCTGCCACTATGCACTGCTGCAGTAATAACTGCACTGTGGAAGGGTGAGTACGTGGCAGGATGCTTAAAGTCTGTGATGCCAGTCACATTACTGCGGGAGTCTTTTCTTTTTTAGGTGTTCTGGCATAGTTGGATGTATGTTTTGTATTTCACCTTTTTGCATTATTCCCCTATGGAATATGGAGTGAGGGGCACATGGTGACACACAAACATACATCAAGTTGTAGTTTGAGAGAATAAGCTGCCCATTGCATGTGAGCTTTGGTCATATTCCCCGCTATGTTATTAAATTTATTTTGAATCCTTAGAGAGTAACCAAGATGAACCTGAAGAAAACGAGGTGGAAGTTTTTGGTACTTTGAGTATTTTCAGCATGTTGTTTTCAAAATTTCTCAGCTTATACCTTTAACATCTGTTGGGAGAAGTGAACGCTCTATGCTGTGTTCAGTTATATTTTCCTCAAATGTTTATTTATTTTAAGTTGGCCCCTGATTTAATTGGAAGTCTTCTACTTCCTTCCATTGTTTTCGGGAACTGTTTCCCCCTGTGGATCCAACAGTCCTGCACCATGCAGTTATATGGGAGCTGCCATTTTTTGTGTGTGGCTCTGTGCTGTCATGATGTCTTTGTTAGACAGTATTAGAAAGTTGAAAGCTTTATCAAGACAACATATGTCTCTATTTATGCTATGCAGCTAAGTACGGGTATTTCAATAATAGGAAATGCCAGTGGCTTCTTTATGCGTGAGAGTTCCCTCTGATTTTGGTATGATAAATGGACTTTCATGGTTGGTGCAGAGGGAAGCAGGCCTGTGTCTAGTATTGTAGAACAGAGATGGCATGTATACAAGGTAATTGATTTTGCTAATGTTTAGTGATCATAAATTCCAGTTTTGGAAAGTCACCTGAGCTGCTGATACTTCTACTGTAGTAAAAGTTATTACGCTGGTTGGCAGCCAAACTAAGTAATTTGGAACTTGTCTGGCTGATTAAAATTGACCCCAAATACTAAAACAGTCGTGATGCATCCTTAATGCAACTTGGCTGGAATATCGTGGAAGTAATGCTGCGTCAACAGGCTTCGGCGAAACCTTCCCCCCATGCTTCAGTTACCAGTAGGCACAAACATGGTATCAGCTCTGCTTATCCGTTCCTCTTCCAGGACTGGAACCCAATTGCTACCATTTGTTCTCTTTTTTTTTTTAGCGTGTGGTTCCCAAAGCAGATAATTGCTTTTCTGGAGGCAGAGGTAAATGCTTCAGTTTTGATTAAAATAGGGTGGAAATCTGTCTTCAAGAGCTGGAAAATGCTGCAAGAGGTTTTATGAATGGTATGCAGTCCTTGCTTTTGTGTATGTGGATTTTCGAGGCACTTGTGTTATTGGGACTTAACGTGTATGAGGAATTTGAGTATTTATAGTAATTCTGGAAAGCTGTTAGTTTGTTCTTGTAAAGCCTTTCACAAATGGTGATCCTGTTCTTTTATCCACTTTCTGGAAAGATATGTGATGCTTCATGCAATTTAAAAATGTTTCAATTTACTGTCATGGTCAAGACCTAGTCTGAAACAGTTTGACACTGCAAAGCTTTGTAGGAAATTTTGAAGCAGTAGTAAAAAGCCTGTCACTCGAAAGTGCAGAGCTACAACAATGTAAAGTAAAAACATGCCTTATTGCCAGACCTCGGGTCTTATTTCCTACTGTTGTCTTTGGCTGTAAAAAAAATCTTCAATTATTTGTCTGCAACTCCACCTCCCTCTGCCCCCCCTCCATGTGATAATAAGGAAATGAGACCAAATCTTGAGTGGTGGTGTTACTGCTTGGTTCTGTGTCAGTAGCTTTTGTTTTTCTTCCGTTTGATTTCTTTGATGCTGTACTGCATCAGTGATACTGTTGCTACAAAGTAACTTGTAAAGTAAATTTGTTGCTCTTGGTCCAGCTGTTAGTAGAGTTACATCCTGAAATACACCAGGGTCCTAGATTTATTTTCTCCCACTTCTCGTACAGGTCAAAGGCTGAATTAGATGGGGAGACATAACTTTGGTTTAGACACAGTGACTGCTGATTCTAGATGTCAGTGAACTAAGTCTTGCGTTTAAGACTGCTACTTAAAGAAATGATTAAAGGAAAATCCATTACCTATTAATGTTGCTGTCAGTTAATGAGGCATTGCATGCTTTAACCTGAATGTTTTGTAGTTCAGCCTTTTTACTGCAGTGCAGTTAATGTGCGCAGGATGCTGTACGTAGAAACAGCTCGTCTCGGCATGAAGTACTTCCATCCTAACCTGTATAGCCCCAGTGAGGTGGGAGATTGTAACTCCTTTGAAAAGATCGTTCCTTTTCAAAGGAACAAAGGTATGATTTTTGGTATGCTTTATTTCATTCAAATGCTTATGTTAATTACAAGTGAGAGTTTCATGGTAATTTTTTGATTCCATGAGATGATGTATTTAAAGCACAGATTATTTAGCCTGAATGGAGGGATGGAATAAGGGGTGGCTGAACAGATTTAAACATTTCTTGTGTTATGTTTTTTTGTCAGTAATCTGGAATGACTCCTATCTGACGTGTTGCAGCTAGTGTCTAAACTACCTTCAGAATTAGTGAAACATAGCTCAAAGTCAGGAGAGTGCAAATATCTGGAATGTAGGTGAAAGTCCCTGGTTTTGAGTAGTTGTAAAGGACACTTCCATGTTCTTTGTTCAACAGTTTTGTGCTTAAAAACATAATGGCAATATTAGTTTTGCAATTAGACTTTTCTAAAGAGAAAAATATCAAAAACCTCATAGAATTTTGCAGCATTACAACTCTGTGCAATCAGTGTACCTTTTTTGACATAATAAAATGCCTTGGTGGTGTTGGCTGCTACTTGAAGCCCCTTCCTGGGGATCCCCCTTCCAGTCTACCTATAATGTGTGCTTGCCAGTAGCCCAGAATAGCTGAGCTGACAGCTTTGAGCA
Organism: Aramus guarauna; assembly: GCA_013400195.1. Taxonomy (NCBI): domain Eukaryota; kingdom Metazoa; phylum Chordata; class Aves; order Gruiformes; family Aramidae; genus Aramus; species Aramus guarauna. The sequence continues at coordinate 1,456,750 of VXBL01002375.1, read as the reverse complement.
GGACACGCTGTCCCGTAGGTGTCAGCGAGCTTGGAGCTGGTGTCATGTGAGCTCTGCCATATCTCTTTTCAAAGCTGATATTTTGTTCTTTCTTCGTCCTTTGCTTCCAGCTGTAGTGCTTTAAACAAGCAGTGACCAAACCCACATACTCTGCCTAATGCATTCCTGTACACGCTCGTGGCAGCTAGGCTGTTCCCAGCTGTTAATCGCCTTCCCATTGTCTAATCCCTCACAGTAAGTAATTGTACCTTGAGTTTCCTTATGGTAGCTGGAAAGTTACGGTTCTCTTAGGAATGTCCCCGATTGCATATGATCAGATGACTTGGGGTCTCACTCACATTCAGAAATAGTCCTTTCCAAAGGCAGGATGCAGTAGATATGATGTTTGATCAACATTGGAGTAGGTACTTCACGTGACACTGCCTGGACGTGCCTTTTATCTTGAGGCTGTAAATGTGAAATTTCTGAATTCCTTTGGAGATAAGTGGCGAGAAGCGAGGCTGTCAGTAGCCTGCCATCCTTAGCAGTATTTTTTCTGGGCTTGTGGACTCAGAAGAGAAAGAACATGTGTTGTGTACTTCCTTCAAGTCAGGAGTAATAAAATAATTAAGATAGTTCAGACAATGAAACATAAGGTAGAAATTTCATAGAGCAGTTTAATGTTGATATAAAGACACATACTTTTAAGTATTCACCTAGTTACTAATAAACCTACAGATGCTTGATACTGAAGGAATCTTAAAATCAAACTTCTTCATACTAATAGTGATTATCCTCCTCTCACTGGAGTTTCATAGTATTGACTTGGAAGAACTGTTTTTATTGAGAGCAACCCATGTGTTAGCCCGTTTCTTTGCAGCAGGTACTCCAGCCCTCACAACTCTTTTCTAGGGAGTGTTTGTTAGAGTGGAAGTTGATTTGCTTAAGAACCAAGAGGAGCATTTTCTCTGCCTTCTCCCCAGTAGTGTGTGTGCATGTGTTAGGGTAGCTGATGTTGGAAAGATCTGCCAGAGCTAAAGGCTTATTTCACTGACAACTATTAAAAGAACCAAGCACAGCTTGCTACAGAAATTCTTCTCCATCATATTTTCTCCCCACTCCCCCAAATATTTAAAATACCTTTGTATTTTAAATTAAGAGTTCGTCATTGCCCAAGTGCCAGGCATGCACTATTAATACACTAATGAGGTCAGGTTGTGCTCTTTTACTGAGTGAATACTTGCCAAAACTCTTGAAACAAGTTACTGAAAATGTTTGCGTTGGCCACTAAATCTTTCCTTGTCACCATTACACTTCTAGTCACTGCTAAAGGCAGCAAAAATGTGACTCTTAAGTGACGTGTTACCTAGAGCGTGTATGAATAGTGAATAACATTATTAAATAAGCCCCCAAAACCTGTATACAGCCCTTTGTGGAGAAAGGACATTAGTGTATTTATTGTGTATGTTCTGTATGTGCTATGAATGTATTTTGAGCACTGGCTTTGGTCTGGGGGCCAGATCCTGATCCAGACCTGCCATGGAGCAAGGAGCACTGTGAGCCACCCAGAAAGCGTCCCCTGAATAGCTGAAAAAATTACCAGGATTTGTGCCTGAGTCAGGCTCAGACATGGTGACACTGATCATTCAAGTATGGGTTTTGTTTCGTAGAAGGGCTAGAAAATACATGTATGCCAGGTCTCTTGTGCTTCGGGTAAACAGAGGATGTATCTGGAAGGCTTTCAGCCAAAAGCCTGCAACTGCCCTGTTACTGTTTACTACAGCGAAACCTGTGCAGAGCTCTGTGTCAGAGGAGGCTTAGTTAATCTGGTATCACGGTGGTGTTCCAGCGCTGGGAATGTCTCCACTGCCTGATGGGCAGCTCTTTACAACTTTATGGGACTGTTTGTGAAGATGAGCAGACTGTGATTTCAGATGGCTGCATTGTGCTGGCCTGGAAACCGCAGCATCGGAGTGAGCCTTCCCTCCACGGGAAGGACCAGTGTGAAGGAAAGCATGGAAAGCCCCGAGAGAGGCCTTGGCAGCACAGCTGGGGTTCATGGGTTTGTCCTGATGCTGAGGCACAACAGTTGCACACGCTCAGAGGAACGTGGTATTTCTGCACGGTGGTGGTGAGCAGTTGAGAGGAGTTGTACCCATGCTGCTGTGTGTTGGACTTGGGTGGTGGTTTCAAATGTCCAGTAACCTGATTAAATAACAAGTCTGGAACATCCGGTTTGGGAAATAAATTCCCTTGCCTTGTTCAACCATTGTGGGAATTTCACTTTTAAATTTTCTCTCTCTCTCTTTTTTTTTTTTTTCCTAATTTATTCTAAAAAATGGAAACTGATTACCGCACTTCTCATTCCTTCTAATCGGTTTGTGTTATGGTTGATTATAACCTCTCTTTAGAGCCCTCTCACCCAAGTACTTGTGTCTCTTCTTCCTTCTTGTTACCCACAAGCTTTTGCTTGATTTCATAATACTGCTCAAAATAAAACTAATCTTGTCATACTGTGAAATAATTTGATTCAAGGTAGGCCCAAGATGTGATGTGTAGAACTTTTATGTTACAGGTGCTGGATTTCACAGCTCTTCACCAGCTGTGCTGCCAGCATAAGTGAAGGTTAAATTTTGATTTGTGTTGTGACGCAGAACTTCACAAACAAGATCTTTGCACTTAAAAAACGGAGGGGAGACTGAATTGGTCTCTACAGAGTGAAGGATAATTTTAGAATGAAAATGAAGGATCATTGCGAAGGGTGCTGGTGAATTTACTTTTGTCTCCTTACAGTAAGCTCTGTATCTAGTAACTTTTGCTAGAGTCTCTTCTCCAGCGCCGCATCCTTTTTAATTGCTGTAATTTTTGTAGGAAATTGTGCTGGACAATTGTGCTTAGTAATTGCTGCAGGTAAAACTGGAACACATTAATTTATGGAGTTTTCCCTTGTTTGTTCCTAGAATACTTTAATCTCATTGAATCTAATATGGTTTCTAGCTACTGCTTCCTGTGGCTTACCAACCTGCATGAAAACTTTTAATTTGGGATGGGGAAGAAAGCATGTGGCTAAAGCTACACTTAGGTTGTCGCTGGCCAGAGAAAGTTACAACTGTCTGGTGGGACCTTTTGTTTCACAAATGAAGACATGTTAACCTTTTTTGGATCGTCCACTAAATGTCTGGTACCCTTGGGTATCACCTAGGTTCAGTGGCTGCAGGGGAAGTAACACTGGCCGCTGCTACAGCTGACTAAAACCAGTATCTTTTGTAGATAACACACCACTGACCAAATAAACCCCTTTTCTGCTATTTTGCTTATTATGAAATGATACCAGTACTATTTGTGGTATCGGTATTTTTGTTTTGTAATCTCAGGAGAGTGAGGGTACGTTTGACTTGCTGCTGTGTCCTTTCAGCTTGCAGGCAGCAGTGGGTGCATTCTGGTCAGCGGCAAGCTGAGCTCCTGTGGGGCTGGTGATAGACAGGGGGTTGGTTTCTTTGAGAGTTGGATGTGTGAGTCAATCCCAGGGAAGAAAGGGGAGGAATCAGTTCTTGCTGTCTTGATGTACAACCACGTGCAGGCACACCCCTAGAAAGAGTTTCTTGCTTTCAGTGCTGGATGGACAATGATGAGACTTCTCTCTCCCCTCTTTCTTTTAACTCCAGCAGAACTGTGAGGCAGAGTTTGGTATGATACCATGGAAGGGCAGCACAACCATCCACATCATCTAGGGGACCAGAACAACCCTCTCTGCAAGCTGCCAGGGCAGGAATATCAGCATGATCCTCAGGTAAGTGCATGTGTCTTCAATCTTTCTCTTCTGTGTTCTTCCCTTCCTTTTATAAAGGAAGGGAAGATTTATAGATTTCTTAGCATTTAGCCTCTTTTTTTTTCCCCCTCTCTTGTTTATAGTGTAGTTACAGCAGTTCTAGGGTATATCCAGTTTGGAATTCAGCCAGCCAGAGTTTCCTGAATCCAGGTTTTTCTATGATAATAGGAGAAAAAGGAAATACTTTGAATTTTGCTTAAAGCAAGTATTTTTAAATCATCTTATAAAAACAAGTACTGTGTTGGCTTTCTCTTCTCTCTGATTCTTTGAAGAGAAGGCCAAAGAAAAGCAGGTGTTTGTGTAAGTGAATAAATGTATTTTATCTCCTTTCATAGTTTAATAATAAATGCTGAAGGGGTAGTTACCAAATACAAGAAAAAGTTCATCCTACGTGAAACTGTAGGTGCTCTGACTTCATATCCTGTAAGTCTCTGGAATCTCTCCCGCAATGTATTTTTTTCTATACGACTATCAAGTTTCACTGTAGTGGCTCATACCTCTCTTCCCTGCCTTTCCGCAAAAGTGGGCTAAAACTAGGGTTAGACCTGTATTCCAAGTAATGTCAATGCCTTCTCTGTGTTCATGAAACTTGTATTTTGTGAATTCAGGCTGCTTGCCTTTTTTAGACTGTTTTGTCTGTTTATCAGAGCAATTAAGTTTTACATATAGGTATTATAAGGAGTAAATGAAGCATCATGGAAAAGCTGTCAGAAAGAAGACAACTGCAACTGTGGTGTGCAGTTACCTTGGGGAGGGGTCTGCGGGTGTTAATTTGTCATTCCAAACGTGCAGTCCAGGGGTGATCCAGGTTCCTCAAACAAGAAGCGGTTGTTAGGAAAGCTGTGTCAAAACACAGTATAGGATACTCCATAGGATTTGCAAAAACGAATGGATCTTATGCGGCACTACTGGGAAAGTAACATTGTATGGAGCAAAGCCCCTCTCTCCTAATGTAGCAATTTGTCATATTAAGTCATTTAATAATAATTGAATCCCCTTGATTAATCTCCTAGAATTAGCCAGTTGCATTTTGAGCAATTAGGGTTAATTACTGCCTCATTTGGCAGGATAGAGCCCCTGTAATTATTTCATGAACAAGATTAGGAAGTGTTCCTGTGCAGCAGATACATTCATGGCATCTTGGAGCACATGTTAGAATTTGTAATGACATAGTTAAGTGTAATTAGTAGCTAATAATCTATGTTCTGCTGTTATGCTGATGCTGAGTGGGCTCATTTTGCTGTATGGACATTGTTCAATGAAACCTCCCCTCAACTCTGTTAATATCCAAGTTGTGTTAATGGAGGTCTCTGAGTATATTAACTGTTCTGAGAATGAGCTAATTTGGAATTAGGGTTGCAGAAAGACTTTTCTTTTCGTCTTGGTGTTAAAATAATAATAATAAAAAAAAAAAAAGCTGAAAAACAAAAACATACAGTATACCAGAGAATAGGAAAAAAAAAAGCTTCTCCTCTGCAAACTCAAGTTTAGAAATTAACAAAAATTGTACTATTTAGAGGGCAGGTCACCTTACATTGATGGCATGATATGATTGCTTATTACATATTTCTGATTTTCCATTTTGCAGGAACATAATTATATATCATTTTCAATTTTCTGCTATCTATTACCTGGAAGAATCCAAAATTACATCATTTCTTTCCTCTCAAGATATAAGTAATGCAGACATGCTATATAATAGCTTGTGGAAGAGAAAGATGTTTGGGAAGGAAAAAATGACCAAATGTGTCTTACAAGAGTCATGAATGGCAGGGATAAAAGGTTAAGCAGAAAAAACAGAACTTGAGCTTTTAGAGTCTCAAACGAGGAGGGGTTTTGTGTGGAATGGCCCTCTCTTCCTTCCAGCCCTGGCATTTAAAATGACTGTGTTGCCCCTAAAAAGACAGAGCAACAGTGTGCTCCTCTAGTAGAAACTTTTCCTATGATCATGCTACTTCCTAAAGCTTTTTTTTTTTTCCATTTTGACAGAGGTGTTATTTCTGTTTTATAACTAGTTACTATAGAGCTATGAGTAAGTGGACTTTTCTTTCTGCTTTACTATAATTTAGTACTAAGATGACACTTTTGAGTAATGCTTCATATTTAGAAGTTTTCTAAGCAGAGTAAGTGAATGTATATAAGTATAGAAAAGGCCCAATAAAGTCACAGTTTAGCTGCTGGCTCCCTTACCTGCCCAGCATTACCCTGATGAAGTTCATCAGCAAGAGACAGAACATTTTTCTGGTAATGTTCTGGAGTGAAAGTGTCAATTATTTAAGCCTCCAGATTACCTGGTGTTTATAGCAGTAAGCAGTAGAAGTTATTTAGGAGTAAATCAGTGATACAAAAATACAGAGTTATCATTTTGACTTAGTTTTTGTACTGTATAAACATCATAATTCACTTTTTAACAGTTCTTTTATGAACTCACACAGCAGCAGAGGTGTTCATGGTAGTTTCATTTTGGTCTGCAAATTGAAGGTAGATTTGGACTGGCCATCTAGCGGCAAAGACTCTTCAATTTATCACTTTCTGAAATGCTTAGATTATTTCTATACTAATATTGATTTCTTTGTAAATACCACCTTGGTCTGCTACCTTCAAGCTGTTATTTCTTTCTTTGTCATAAGCTAGTACAAATATCCACTGATAGGGATGTTAAACCTTTGAAGTTCAAGCCAAATTCTTCGGCAAACTTTAAATTCCAGGTAATGGGTCAGGTTAAGGATATTTTATGATTGTGTAGTCTAGTTCTGAAGCTGCAAATTGAAAAACCTGGTGTATTCTTCAATAAATACTTGACTGCATGTTTGAGGATAATCCATATTTTAAAAGTTTCCTCATCTCTTGTGAGCTTAGAAGTTCTTTTTTTAATCAATCTGTTCTAATGTGTTCTCATAAATCCACACTGGAATTTCAACCTCAAAGTATGCAAGATTCTTTTCAGGTAGGCATTATTGAATGGAGATGGGTGTATAATTTGGGACATCATAAAGAGGTTTGAAACACTGATGTTGATAGTAAATCATTGCTTATAATGTATGCGTGTTCAACTGGAGGGGCTGAAGCCTCCCCGTCTACTATCGCAGATGTCTTTTAAAGGTGAAATTAGTTTACGGTAAATGTCATACAGATGAAGTATGCACTTTAGAAGCAAGGAAACCATTGCTTTAAAATTAATGATGCATTACAAATATCAGGAAAAAAACCTTATATCCAGCATAATGATAATTAAAATTCAGGTCAGAAGTGTATGACTTAGTCGGGCTAAATTTTTTAATGAGATTTCAGAAAATTAATTGGGCGAGTATGTTTTTACTCTTCTAAAGAATATTTCATTTCATGGCTCTACAGGAAAAATGCTTTTATTGGCATCTAAAGATTGGAGTGCCTGACTTTTTAACTGTTGGTTAACCAATCTATAACAATTTTTAGGTTGATTACAACTAATCAAAATGTCTTGTGACCTCGTAGCCACTTGTGCAGAATGATGACTAATGCTGGTTCTTCACATGCCAATCAGACAGCAGTAAAACAACTGACTTTATTACTAATTAACATTAGCACTCTAGGTTTATATATTGTGCAATTAGCAGAGAATATTCCCCTTTTTTCCGCTCATTCAGGCTTATTTTTTTTCCCCCGTGCCTCGGGGAGAAGCAGTCGTGCAGGCATTGCTCTGCAGCATGTTAGTATTTTACTGATAGTTTTGTCTTCAGTCTCTCAGTACTCTTTTGCCTGAAACGTCAGGTGAGAGGCTGCAGGAAAAGCTGCTTTGACAGTTTTCTCAGAACTATTTGGGTTTTCCGTAGCCCTTAAATAATTACAAAGAGATACATTTATTGGCCAAACGTTAATTGTTCTGGAGATTGAAAGCCTTTCTACAGAACAGGTCTGGGGTTTTTTTTCTTACTCTTCCTTATCCCAAAAGACAAATTCTGAGCTGTACAACTACTCATTTAAAAAAATCTGTTCAAGTTGTGTAGCTGTCCTACCTGCACATGGTTGTAGCAGTGTTTGAAGGATTTGGGGGAAATTTTATCCATTTTCCAACCTAATGATTCTATGAAATATCCAGCTGTAAATTTTGGCATGTTTATACTCTTGTATGCTCAGAGAGTCGTCTCTGGTAGCACTCACTCTGACAGACATCCCTGAAAATGTGGAAGCATGAGTAGAAACTACATCCTATCATCAAAGAGCAAGTACATAGCAAGGAACTTTTCTAATACTGTTATCCTCCGTATTTGCCTGGGTTGTTTTATAATCCGGTATATAGAGACTTCTATTAATCTTTAATTAAAGTTTCTTATCCTTGCAGCGTATCCACTCAGGTGCATGCAAGGTAGTGTAGCTGAAGTTTTTATTTAATTGGATTTTTTTTTTTAGTATGATAAAACCTTACTAATTCTGTTTTGCAGAAAACCTTGTAACGCCTCAAAACTTGAGGCTGAAAGTTCCAGCAAACTCCTCCATTAAGTATTGTGACGCCGCTGTGTTGCATACTTTTGCCAGCTTTGAAATTTTTGCTCTTGCATCAGTGATTACATCTAAAAGAGACCATGTATGCCAGAGACGTTGTCCAGAATAGCTTGTTCTTGGAATAATCTCTGCATTTCTTCTTAAAAATGAATAGCCTCTTTATTTGAATGAGGAATTAATTGACTTTAATCTTTGGCTCTTTTTTTTTTTTAATGGAGTAGTAGAAGAATGAGACTTCATTGTGTAGATAAAGAGAACAGCCTTTGTCTGAAAACTAGTTCTTCCCAGACTATCCCCTTCCTACAGCTGCCCTGGGAACAGAAGTGTGCGAACAGCCTGATTTTTCGTGCTATCTTTAGAGGTCCAGTGGCTGGGGGGCAGGGGGGGGGGGGGTGATT
>VXBL01002375.1:1428467-1448025 GCA_013400195.1 Aramus guarauna | reverse complement strand
CCCGCCCCCCCCCTCTTCTCCCCCCCCCCCCCCCCCTTTTTTTTTTTTAAGCTCCATCATTGATTTTGAAACATGTTCTGCAGAAAGAGTGGCTTGGCTTTCCTCTATTCATGCAGGCCTGAAATACTCACTGAGCCTAAATCAGTCCTGAAAATAAGGAAATCTATTTTTGATGAACGGGTTTGAAGATGATGGTGGTGTCTAATTTTACACACAATTTATATCTGTATATGAAAACAGAGATTTGCAGAAATAAAGATCATGGTTTATTTGAATGAATAGGTCTTGGATCTTTGACAACTTTATGAAGATTGTAGTGGTTAAACATGGAAAGACTTGGACAAAAAAAATGGAGTTCCCCTTGTCAAAAGTAATGAAGTAAATGAAATTTATGTAAGGCCAGAATATAGGGATGATATTCTGAGGAGGCAGATACTTCTTAGGTATTCTAAATGTGTCTTTATAACAGTATTTAGAAGAGTTACCTGCTTACGTTCAAGTACAGTAAAGCCTAAGAGAAGGTTAGTTTTAAACAGGGATATGGGAAAATGGACTGCTGTCATCAATAGGGAGCTTGCTGGTAAGCTGTGGTCTAACCTGAGCCTGCTCTCCGGTCTATACCGTAATCAACATCATCTAGCCTGTATGAAAGCTCCGTTATTTTAATTAGGTCTGATAGGTTGTGATAGCAAATGCAAATCTAGGTCATTGCATATGTAAATGTGCAGCTGTAGTCCTGGAGGATGCCAGAACATATCAGCTAAGGTGTCCAGTCATCACCCAGCATTAACTCCAGCATGGCAAGCAGACTTTATGTGCTAACCATGTGAAAGTGGTTGGGACGGACACACCTACCCTGTCACTTGCCTAACATTTATTTATATTTTCAAGTTAAGTTGCTAGATATTTCTTGGCATATGCTTAAAATATTAATTTACACTTAAACACTCTTGGTTTAAACACACAATTAAATGATTTATGAAGAGCAAATGGATGCAATCAGGGATGGTAGCATGGGTTTCTTCCTTAAAAAGAAAGTTTAGTCGTAGTTGCTTCATAAAATCTTGTTAAAGCTACTACCTTTATTGTGAATGTTAACTCCAAGTTAGAAAAGCTTTTGCTCAAACTCTTACTCCTCAAGAAGAGCGTGGCTTAGGAGGTGCACATTCATGGTTAAGAAAATGCTTTGATTCCTTTATTTTTTAATTAGGACAAAGCGCTTGGCAATTTTATATACCGACCCCCTTGTTTTGGCTAGGTAAAGCGATTTGTCTGGACAGCTCAATCAATTTGCTTAGTAGCTCAAATGTAAAAAAAAGTTGGGAAACGGAGATGTTCCTGGTTAGTTACATCACATTGAACGAATACCTGTGTTCAGACATTCTTCTGGTGATTTCATCACACAAAATGCATGTAAACAAATGTTTCCGTAGTGCACCCTGGAATGAGATGAGTATTCCTGTATTACTGCAATGTATATTGATGAGTAGTACTGTTTATGAAATCCCTGCAAAGAGGTATTGCAACCACTTTAAACTGAGAAAGCTGCAGGGGCTGATTACCTTGAATATTTGCTTGTCTGGTTTCATGTTGCCTTACTTTGTTGATAATTTAGTAACTTAAAGGGGAATGTATGTAAATAATAAAGCAGTGTTGTCTTAACATACTGCTCTTTATCTGATGACCCAAAAGTTACCTTTTTCTTCGTCAGTGGAAGGATACTTTTATTGTATAGTATACACTGCAAAACTTAGAGAAATCCTGAATCTTCATTGTAATTTTACCTTGCTGTGTTATAGCTTGTAAGCACAGTGTAACTTCAAGCATGGCATAAGTACCGAGAGTGACCTTCCTTTGCTGGCTGACACAAACCCCAGCGACGGTGCTGTGTGGTAAGGTGGGCAGTGGCTTCTTCCAGTGCATTGGGGACACTAACAGGATCTTAAAAAGGGAAACACTCCCTGGACTGTTTAAAGGAAATACTTGATGAAAGTAGTTTCTTATTTCTGAGTGACTCGCCTTCATGAATAACTTCAAATTCTAATGCAGACTTCTTATTTGTGTAGGTTATTGTTTGTGGAGTAAAATTTTTGTTGTGTTGGCTTTAGCCTAGAGAAATGAAACCCATTTCTCACAGCATGAGAATATTTAAGTGCTCATGGTGACAGATGGAAAAATTTACCTGTGGCCTTGGTATTTCAGAAATAATTATTTGAAGTGTCGTTTCATCTGAAAACAAGTCGGTTTGCTCTTTTAGGGAACTTAGAGAAAGCTGATGATCATGATGGCCTGGGGTTAAATTTCCAGTTACGTGCCTACTTGAATTAGCAGGCATTGGATGGACATTGTACTATTGCATTTTTGTCTTCTCTGGACTTCATAACCGTCTGAGGCTTTCAGTTCAGCAACAGTCCTCTCTCTTCATAACCACAGAGCTTTCCCCTCTGTAGGGTCTCAACGGGTGATGCAGGGCACTGGTGGGGAAGTGCTGGGCAAGCTCCGGCAGCAAACAGCCTTTCACTGCCAGAGCCGCGAGGGGGAAGATGACGGCAAAAGGACCCGATAGTCTTTTCACTGTCTGGTCTGTGATTTACATCTGCATGTCTGTATCATCAGCACTTACAAAGCGATCATTTTTCTTGAGTATGCCTGCAGTAGAATAGCTTTTGTGGTGGGGATTTCTCCTGTGTGTATTGTGATAAGGATGCTGTAAAGGTGACACTTTTCAAAATAGCTTGTCTTGGTTGATTGATGCAGTTTGCGGGTCAGAAATTACTATTTAGGGGACTTTATTGGTGCATTTTCTTAAAAACATTGAATTTTACCACTTTGTTTACAAAACCTCTGCCAAATAACTGTGATTGTAGTTCAGAGTTGTACAGACACCTTGGAAGCTTTTTCAAATGTCTGATTGATACTTTTTATTGTTGGTTGAACAGCAGTTGTTTTTATTTCTGTTGCAAAGAAAAGAAGTCCAAACTTACTTACTCATCAAAAGAAATATACACTGTAAGAATTCCTCACTGTCTTGTATGTAGTGTTGGCAAAAGATGCTGGACTGCAAGCATTACCTGTGTTTTAAATCTTACTTCCAGCCCCACCCTCCTGGATTAGGAAATGGCAGTGGTAGCAATAGTCGTCTCCTTAAAACATCCAGCCCTCCTGGCCTCTTCTCCCTGGATGCTTCTGCTGGGACTGTCTGAGCGATGGCAGCATCCCTGGGATGGTCTCTCCCAACTTCTATTGTGTACTTGTCTTTTTGTGGGTTTTGATGGAAACACTGAAATAGCTCAAGATGCTGAAGCTTAATAATATTCTACTTGACGTGCATGGCAATTCCAAGTAATTAATTTTCATAATTTCTTTTTTAAACATTGGTTAGCAGTCATGTTAATTAGAGAAGAGAGCAGAATGGCTCTAGGGAGCAATTCCTAGTCCATGGAGTACGTAATCCTCGTTACGCTGTGTCTACCTGCCTGCCTGGGTATTTACCTGAGCCTGCTCAGAAGTAGGCATCAGCATCTCCCAAGTGACGCAAGCAGGCAAAGTTGATGAGAGGGTATGTAACTAGGGAGACAGTAGTTTGGGATTAATTAATTACCTACATGGAAAGCAAGACTTAAATGACTTTTTTAGAAAGGAAATAAACTTAATTCAGTCTATGTTACTAATACATGTACTAGGAATTAATGCATTTATACTCAGAATTGTCTATAGACCGATCAGCCTAGATTAAATTCTTGACCATCAGAGACGAGAGCAAGAGGGTGTGCACATTTGCCGATCTTAACTCTGCTGTACGGTTTTGGTACCTTCGGTTTGTTAATACTGTAACACGAGTCTCTGCCATTATGTGTGCACGCTCGTGGCTGCATGCTGCACTCTTATATTGTGACTGACTGCTCTGGTACAGTATTGTCTGAAGGAGACAAGGAAAATTGAAGGTGGGAAAAGGAAAGCCAGACCACTCCATTGTCCATTGTACACCAAATCAACCCCAGATTTCTTTGCTGTTCTTGCGGGACAATCCTTACTGTGAGGAATTTATTCTCCTGAATAGTCATAGAAACGGCTGGTTTGTGGCCATAAAGAAGGCAGATTGGGAATGCAGTTTCATGTTTTTGCATCACTTTTTCTAGTTCATTGATTTCCTCTCTTTTGACTTGAACAGAGGCATTTAACGTCATACCCGTATCGCTGCACACTGGCAGATTTTCAGATAGAGAAAAAGATCGGGCGAGGACAATTCAGTGAAGTTTACAAAGCAACTTGTCTTCTGGACAGAAAACCTGTGGCATTAAAGAAAGTTCAGGTGAGCATTCAAGTTCAAAGTCTTACTGTTTAGCACGTAGAATGGGAACATTTTAAGTGTCAACACAGATTACTTTGAGTCAGATACCTCTTTCAGTGTTCCTCTGTCAGCAGTAATAATGGTTTATAAATGGAGAGTTTAAGGTTTGAGACCACTGGATCATCTAGTTTGATATTTTTACATTAAAATCCCTAGCACTTTGCTTATTTTCAGTTGAGTTTTCAAGTGGGGTTTTTAACTTTATTTCAAGGTAAGGAGTAAAGAATAATGCTTCTGAAGGTCTCAAGGCAGTTTTACAAATACAGTGTTCAGTTTACATGCGGATATAAGAGACCAAGTGGCCACACCGTGCTCCTGCCTGCCCTGCGGTTGCATCCCCTGTGTCATCATCTCCATACAGCCCGTATATCCCATGTGGGACTCTGTTTCCCTTTTGTGCAGTGTATTTGCGCAGCATGGTCCTTATCCCTCCTACCCCTGGAGTGGGTTTATGTTTCTAAATCAGAATTACATAGCAGTAGTGCAATTTCATATTTATTTTTAATTTTACCTTTTACTTTATAGAAAGAGTTCTCTCAATCATTATTAAATGTGTGTGAAAGAACAAGGCCCCGATGGCCACAGTCATACAGCAAGGAAATTGCCAGCTCAGCACAGACAAATTGTGAGAACACAATAGCACGGAAGGGGACAATGCCTGGGCTTGCTGAGGGAGGTTTAGAAGAATTTCTGAAAAACTTTCATGCAAGCAGTATAGATCTGTAACTTGGCTTCAAGTATTGTGCAGTGTTCAGAAGAGCATTTTGCTTGAAGAAATTTGCCTTTTATCCTTCAACAGATCCTTTAAACTCTTTTTTCTAGTGACTTATTCTGATTATTACAGAATGAATGTTAATGCTTAATATTGTTAATTATTACAGAGAAATCTGTGGAAGCTATATCTGTTTAAAAGAAAAAAGTAAACATTTTATCTTCTATTTACCATGTGAAATTAATAGTAACTAAACTAACTACGTTTTGAAAATCACAATAGCAAATTCACAAACTAGTATCTTTATTTTTCATGCTGCTTAGAATATTGCCTACAGGTTCTAAAATTAATTTTACCCTCTCACTAGCCCTTTAGTGGTTTCAAAATAAAGAAAACATTGATCTTGCTTTGATCTAGGGATTGTGTGTACACTCATTATGGTAGAGGATATACAGATTGGGGGAGAAAAGACCAATTTATTGTTAAAAAATAAAAATCTTTGTTGTTGGTTCATTTTCATCTTCTATGTTTTTGTCTTTGAAGATTTTTGAAATGATGGATGCTAAGGCTAGGCAAGATTGCATTAAAGAAATTGACCTCTTGAAGGTAAGAATTTTTATAAAAACTTTTTTCTTTTTTTGTTTTGAGAAAAGAATGGGGAGGGACTTTATCAGGGAGTGTAGTGATAGGACAAGGGGTAGTGGGTTTAAGCTGAAGGAGGGTCAATTTAGATTAGATGTTAGGAAGAAATTCTTTACTGTTAGAGTGATGAGGCACTGGAACAGGTTGCCCAGAGAAGGTGTGGAGGCTCCATCCCTGGAAGTGTTCAAGGCCAGGTTGGATGGGGCTTTGAGCAGCCTGGTCTAGTGGAGGGTGTCCCTGCCTGTAGCAGGGGGGTTGGAACTAGGTGATCTTTAAGGTCCCTTCCAACCCAGACTATTTTCTATGATTCTATGAATTGTTTTCACGTTGGCAAGTCATTTACCTTTATGGCAAATAGAGCTTATAGCACACACAATGGTCTGAATAGACTGTGCTTTCTTTTGCAAGCTAGAATACCTACATGATGCGAGAGTTTTGTCTTGAAGCTTAATTTTATTGACTTTTCTGCCTATAGTCTAAGGAATCTATTAAAAAATCTTTGTCATTTAAAAACCCCACCAGTATTCCTCTTTGAGAGACACATGTAAATTCTGCCCTTTGTGTGTTTTGGTTTGTCACTTTAAAATAAACTAATTAATGAACTAGCTAAATGGGAAAACAATTTTACATGTTCATGTCATGTATGTGTATGCATATGTATAGCACATGAAAAATGGTGGTTTAGATAAAAAGTAATCTCTGGTTTCAGAGCCTTTAAGTGATTAAACCAACTAGTGATTTACTCACTCTCAGTAATTTATTTCAGAATGTTGGTAGAAAATATATATGCATTGCACTTTAAATATCCATTTTAAGTAAATGCAACAGATTGTAGAAGGCTAACATTTTAGTTTAGTCAAATTTAATTTTAAAGTATTAAATAATTCATTTTGTAGATGTGACTAGGTATTTCTATTTAAATTGTTGATTTATGTTCATGCAGTTGTAGACAACACTTGAGTCTGCTAGACTGTAGCAAAGGTATACAGGATAAACATGAAGATAGCAGTTTGTGTAAACGTGATCCAGTTGCTTAACTATCATGGAGAAAAATAATGCCAACATTAACATTCAAAAAGAGAATTTGTGACATTTTTGGGTTCTGTGTAATATAAGCAGTTTTGTCTTGGATTCTGGTTATGGAAGATGTCGTAAACTTGCCCAGGCTTCATTCAGAGCAGAATGTGCAAATTTATTAGCATCAGAGAAAAATGGAACTAAAACACCAGCAGTGACAGGAGCCTCTGGGTCAGCTTCCACCCGCCTGCGGGGGATGCCTAGAGGCAGCGTCCCTTCCTGCAGGAAGCTCTCCAAGAAACAGATCGCAACCTGGGGTTATTGTAGCAGCAGAGTTGTGTAAGTGAATATGATACATTGAGCTAAATAGAGTTGATAAAATTAGATTGTCTTGCACAATGTTTTATAGAAGACTAGGAAACACTCTAGTAAATTCATTTAGTTGGGGTGAAGGGAAGAGCAGGAGTAGTTGCTGACAGTCTACAGAAACATATTAATGTGCTGTTTATTATGCAAAACATTACTGCACTGGGAGTTTAATCATTATTTATTGTTGAATGTCAACAAATTTTCCTGTTTGGACAGTTGTGTAGAACCATCCAAGGAATCTGAAGTCTTGAGTATGTTAAAAGGTCAGTTTGATGAATCCTGTTGTATTACAGATGCAAAGGGGATATATTTCTTAATATTGCCTATAGCTCACTTCCTTCAAAAGACTACTATTTTTCAAGTCAGAGCCAACAAAATGCATCGAATTTATCCAAGATGCGTGTAGCTCAGCTTCTGAGATCAGCAAATAATAAGTAAAAAGTAATCAGAGTTGAAGTTGCCACCTTTGGAGCCACGTTACTGATGCTGTTCTGGTCGGCAGGTTTGCTAACCCAGCCCAGGCTGTTCCCCAGGGCAGCCGGGCAGAGGAACTCAAGGTTTGTCTGGAGGGTTGGTGTGTCAGCGTCAGCAGCTGGACTGCACATCGCTCCATGCCCTAAGACTAGTAACTTGTCAAATCGATGTATCTGCAACCCATCATTTGCTAATTGGTCGCTCCCATGCTACCTGTTCTCACAGCTTCAGAGAAATAACCAAAGGTCCATGTGGGGATGTGCTGGGGTGGTCGTGAGAAGTCCAAGCTGCTGCATCAGAGCAGGAGACGAGTCCCTTCGCAGGGCTGGGCAGTGGATGTTACCGTTTATGCAGAATGGCCCATGCCATTTCCGTGAAAGTAGGAAAAAGTTTTAAAAGTGAGGCTTGACTTCTTGCTGCAGAGTACACACGATCTCTGGCCTGGCTTTTTAAAAAAATTCAGGGGGTTTCTTGTTCTGTTGTGAGCTTTTCACATTTTGGTTTCCTTTAAAATAGTGTGTGCGCAGCTTCAGGAAAGTAGGACAGGTGTATTTTTCACACATTAATAACTCTCAGTAACTTCAATTTCAGCATTTTTAGTGTCATATTAGGATACCTTTTCACTTTCTAAATTTATCAATTAACGTAATTGTTCTTCTGTCTAGAAAGTGTGAAGTGTGTAAGAACCCAATTCAGCACAGTATTTCAGAGTCTGTTTAAATCTTGCTCAACTTGTTTTCACCACTCTGTGGAAGTACACGTCTGCCTTGCAATTGTGTCTAGTGTCTGGCCATGTAATATGGGATATTCATATCTTTAAAACTTTCTTGCTACTTTTAAACTCCAGTGTCTAATAGGAAGTATTGATAGACTGTTATTACAACATTGTGCTGCAAGACCCTGCCTTTCTTTGTTGTTTTTATTTTTAATGTAGACCATTGAGGCATTTGTGAAGAAACTGCACAGACTTGCTATAGTCCATCCTTATCAAAATAATACTTTGTCATTTTTTGATCAAAGACTTCTATGTGGGGGTGGAAACAAAGGGGGGTTTTGTGATTTGTAAATGAATTATAATTATTTGAAATTTAACAGAAGCCAGACAAAATTGTATGTTACTTTCAGTCTAATTCTGGCTAAAAGGTTTAGGTAAAGCAGCTCAAGGATGTGGCTGTAATCAGCATTTGGGCTGCCAGCACCCACTCGCTCATTTAGAGGTGGCTTACCCTTCCGCGTGCCTCTTGCTGACGGTGCTGCTGTGCATACGCATCAGGCATTAATGGCCATCAAACTTTTAGGATGCATTAAAGAAACAGGAAATGTCATTAACGCAAGCTAAAGTATTTGTAATGTTTTGTGCATTTAGGGATTTGTGACAATGAATATACTTTCTCTCTGACAAAATTCAGGTAGCCTTTTTCCGTGCGTGATGAATATGCAATAGTTAAATAAAAAAAATAAAAAAAAAAAACAACAACAAACTCTAGAGTCGATATATTTATTTAAAATAAGTTTGACAAAAGGAAGAGTAGAGAATGGAAGTTTGGCTTGTCCAGAGTGATGTACCTGGCTGTTGTGGGAAAACAGAGTTCAAAGGGCAGTAAAATAAATTGTAGAAAAAATGTATACTTCTGTGTTCACACCTCTAAAAGGTCATGGGTGGTCTGTGGTGTTTTCCAGCAGAGGAGAGGCCAGTAAGGCTCCTTCTAGAGTGCTCATCCCTCTGCTTACCTTTGGCGGAGGATGCCGTCAGCTTCTGCTGCTGAAATGGGAGTCTTCAGAGATCTGCTACCACAAAAGTTAGCATGGTGGCATGGATGGTTTTTCTGTTTGCTTTTGATTTTATATGACTTCATTGTAGTAGAAGAAATGGTCCTCTTTAGATCTAACAAGTTTCTTTAAATCAATACAAACCGTCAGTATAAAGTGTGCACAGTCACACAAGATATTTAAATTCTTTATGTTGGTTAAACAGTGCTTGGTTCTGAGTAAGTTGGGCTTCGTTATACATAATAAACTAAGTAAAGGCTGGGGTGCAGGACAGGAAAAATATTAGCATAGCAGCTCTCACAACAATGTGCGATCTTCGTTCCCTGTTACAGTTGTAGTATTTTGATATTGTGTTTTATTGGCACGTAGTGCTGAGGCTTAGGAAAAGGCTTGTTTGCCTGTTTGATCTCCCTGATGCCTTTGGGAACTTGGGAGAGCATTCCCATCAGAACACCCTAAAGAGGACAGAAGATCTCCCTTAACCACAAGAGCAGTGTGTGGTACCCAGGCATCGACGTGCCAGGTTGGACAGTGCCTTGGGGGAGAAGGGCACCCCGATGTGTGTTCTGTATGATTTTGGGGCCTTTTTCACTGGAATTTTGATTTTTAATCGATGTACCTGAGAGCAGACATTTAAAAGAAATTTCAACAGAAATGGTGGGTGGTTACACTTATTTATTTATTTAAGGCTTGCTCTTGTGGGAATGGTCTTCTCCTGATGCCTGCACATGGATCCCATTAACGCTAATGCGCGCTAGTGTCGAGGCATTGCAAAGGAGAATCTATCCCCTAATGTGCATGCGGAGAGGAGTGATTAGCATGATGGATCATAACAGTGTTTCTTTTGGCTTTGTAACCCCTGGAATAGACAGGTTGAGTCACAGCTGTTTAGTAGATGAAATGCTCACTTTGGTAGTTTCTGAATTTACTGCATTTCTAAGAGCACAAGAGAAAGATAATCGAATGCAGAATGAGCAAGAGTGAACAGAGATCTAGATACTACATTATTGTCTAAGCAATTACAGTTTCCACTTTAAGAAATTCAGACATAAAATATTAAACCATAAATTTTAATTTGTTGAGCCTGTTTCTTAATTTAGTCCTGTGAGTGAAGTGTAACAATCTGAGCAGATGCAATTTTTAAAGAAACATAGAAGGAAAAAAAAATTAAAATATCAGTTGTGAATATAAGAAGCTATATTGAAATGAAAAAAGTAATTAGTGAATATGCAAGCATAAATAATCAGATAAACTCATGTGTGAAATTTGTGCATTATTGTGCACAAAGTTTTAATTTAATTCTGTTCTTCTAAGGGGCAAAGAGACCTCAAGGAGTACTATAATCAACAGTTAGGTTTTTTCTTTATGTTTAATGAGGGGAAAAATCAGTTATTGCTTTACAAAGTTCTTTTCAGGACACAGCCTTTTCTGTTGTAAACTCAGAAAATATTTAAAAGCAATTTCACCCTATTTTGGGCCGTATTGCTCTTTAGTCAAGGCAATTCTATTATGCTGTGCTTGCAATAAATGATATTTCTTACAGGATTTTTTGTCTACGATAACCCAGAGCACAGTTTGTAATAGCACCTATTGCAAACTGTTTTGCATAATGATTACAAAAATGGTACAGGTATTGTATCTTGGAGTTGTTGTTACTACAGCATTATAAATTTTCTTCTTGCATTCCCTCTTTTGGCAGCAACTGAACCACCCCAATATAATTAAGTATTTGGATTCTTTTATTGAAGACAATGAACTTAACATTGTCCTGGAGCTGGCCGATGCTGGTGATCTCTCCCAGATGATTAAGGTAAGGATGTGGCAGTTCTAGAGGTGCTACAAACTTTCAGGATTAGGCAGAGATGCGAGACGTTGAGGGTAAGCAGACTGGTGCTAGAAGCACTTTTGTTCTCCTCTTGTGGTTTTGCACACCCACAGGGTGCTTCCAGAGCCTAAACCAAAGTGTCTGGTGGTGGTTTAAATACCTGTGCCTAGCTGTGCTGCCTGCTTTGGGTCGCTGCTTCGGAAGGTAGCAAGCTTCTCTATGATTTGGTGGGACATGTGAGTTATTTGCAAGGCTGATTTATCCAGTCTGTGATTGATGGGGACATTTAATTATTGTTAGTTTCACTGTTCACATATAGCCTGTCTGCCACTCTGAAGACATTCAAGAAAGTATATTGACTTTCTTTGCAATGGGGATTTAGGTTTGAGAAAATGTTTCAAGTACTTGCTCTTCTCTTATGTTGCTCTTAGGAATACTTGTATTGCTGCAAACCAGCTTTAGTTAAGCTGTTACCACCTGCTTTTATATTTTCTTTGACATGTTAATCTTTAGACATATATCCCTTGTGAGAACAGATGTGTTATATCATGTTTGTTAGCACTCTCAACCTTCCCTCCATGTTTTACCTGCTTTTTTTGCCATCATTATTCTGTAATTATCATAAATGAATGTTTGGAAAGTTCTCCTCCTCCTTGTTGTCACAGTTAAAATATCTTATTAACAGATTTGTTTTCTTTGCCAGCAGAGCTATGAGGCACTAGGCCAAAGGCTGTCAAACAAGTTACCCATTTAGTCCATAGTCAGCGGCTAAATTTGCAGTACCCATGAAAATCTGCTCCCTCTCATGGGAGAGTCCCCCTGGGCGAGTGAGCTGGGAACAGGCAGTTGGCAGAGCCGTTCCTGGGGAGAGCCCCAAAATTCCAGATACGGCCTTACTCCGCAGCCACTCAGTACAGGAGCGATGGTCAGAGCTGCCCCAAGCCCGAGGGATGAGCCAGCGGTGACCAAAGCTGCACGTGCCGGCTGGTACCACCGCCTCAAGTGCGCAGTGACTCATGCCAAGGGTGGCCGTGTTGTGCAGCCACGGGTGTCGGGCTCTGGGTTGTGGAGATGGAGCTGATGGTCCTGCCTGGGGAGAGCTCATCTGTATTTTGATCTTTCACTGTTTTCTTCTGGCTTCTTGTAAGTTTTACCCTGTTCCCGATAGATCCTGGGAAACTTGCAGTTGATCTCAGGCAGT
This sequence comes from Aramus guarauna, assembly GCA_013400195.1. NCBI lineage: Eukaryota > Metazoa > Chordata > Aves > Gruiformes > Aramidae > Aramus > Aramus guarauna. Next base: position 1,435,664 of record VXBL01002375.1, on the reverse strand, counting down.
TTGTAGTTGTGGTTAAAGATGGGAAAAAAAAAAAAAAAAATAGTGAGGATTGTGAGAGCAGGAGTTAGGGCTGTGATCATCCTGGGGTGTGCAAGTGTTTGGCTTGATTTTTAAATATTTAGCTTTATAAAAAGTTTTACCTATATAATTGCAAGATACTATCATGTGAAATACTTGCATTTTTTTGTCATTTACAGTTTTTAGTTTAAAACGTTCCCTACTGATAAATATATTCATTTATATATCAGGGTTTGCTATTTAATTTTTTAAAATTCTTTTTTATGTCATAAATAGGAGTTACATTTTCCTAAACATAATTTGTAGATTCTTTGGTTGATAACTTGAGCAGCGCTGTAAGTTCTTCCTGCCAGCCTCCCCAGTCTGGTCTGTTTTCCCGCGTGTTTATCACAGGCACAAAGACGCTAGACACTAAGTTTTTTTCAAGGTCACATAAATGATATTTTTCCATTGGTGCAAATCTTGGATTCCTTTTTTTTTTTTAATAGAGGTAACAAACCCCTAAAACCAAGAGGGAACAAAAGCCTCCCCCTATTTGTAGCTTTAACGGCAGAAGTGGAGTTTGCCTGCCGCCCCTCTGCGTCACCCCCGTGCCCCACCTGGCCCTTGGGAATTTAAGCTTACGTGAGGATTTTCAGTTTCGGCGAGGTGGTAGGAACAGCAGTAACAACACTCTGAAGGTGCGAGAGTGATAAAAACAGGGACTGTCTTTGTCACGCCCCTGATGCCTGCATTATTTATGAGGTATTGTAAAGCTGATGTAAGGGAGTGCTGCAGGATAACCCACTGGAGAGTTGGGACTCTCTTGTAAATGTCAGGCGAATCTTATTGGACATGACATTTAGAAAATTATCACTTGTGGTCTTGCATATCCACTCTTAAATACTTTAATGAGAATTAAATAATTTTATCGTGTATATAACACTTTATCCCTCACCCTCTGTAATTCCTCTGTGCTCTCTATCAAGTTTTGGTTTGAAACTGTTGCAGTCTGTCAGATTTACTGCCTGGGGAATTGCACGGTCGTGCCCCTTCACAGCTGATCTGCAAAAGAAAATTTGCTATTACTTGAGTCAAACACGAACCAGTAACAGCATTTCACATAAAATATAAAACGTGACAACGGACATCAGATGTCTGTACTGAGAGGAAAAAGCACAAGATGCAGAAAGGGACAACAACCAATTCCTTCCTTTATTCTTGCTCTTGCATGCTGCTGATAGAAATTCTCAAGGGTGCAATGCAAAAGAAATGCAGTTGTAGTGTGCTAGAACAGTGTACAGCGTTTCAGAGATAGTTGTTATCCAATGACACCTTGTATATCAAAGGAGGAGGATAATTCTTAAACCTCTGGAACCGTACTATATTTTGTTAATGCTCTGGTTAAAGAACTGGCTCAGTATCTAGCACAGGAAGGATCAATGAGAAGTCAGGGACCAATAATCCGAAGTAGTGCAATTTTGGGATGCCTTGGAGGAGGCGGTCACGCTTTGTGTATGATGTACACAGCTGCCGTGCATTTCTGAAATGGAGAAAGAGTAGTTGAGGATATGTAATGTTTACCCTTCACTGAAGTGTGCAGCTGGTTATTTATTCCTGTAATACGTTTCTTGGGAAGAAGACTTGTATTCCAGAGAACCATCACCACGCTGCACTCCTTCGTATTGTGTGCGTTCTGCCTATGATTGTTTTATTTGAGAGCTATCAGTGCCCAGAGGTCCACTGGATCCGGACTCCACTATGCTTGGCACTCCATAAATGCACACAAAATGGTCTTTTTCCAGATCTGTGTGGCTCTTGATCAGGAGTGTCTTTCTGTCTCACTAGAGATAGCTCGGTTAATTTAGTATTCCTATTATGCATGAAATAGAATATATTATTCTACCTGATCACAGACGAAACATAGATACTTTATTGGTGCTCTGGCCATCTTTTAAAAAGGAGAAACAGATTACCTTATCGTTGTTAATACAGTGTACAATAATGAATGTTTACAGGGTTTTTTAATGATCTTTTGTTACTTAAGGCAAAATATTTGAGACAGTTGTTGTTTTGAGGCATTAAATATGTTTTGCAAGGTAATTAAGGAGATTAATGCTAATTATAATTGGTGTCCATTCAAAAATGTCAAACCTATTTAAGCATATTTTTTCATAATAGTTGTTAATTAGTGAACTGCATTGAAGTTTACATACAGAGAGAAGGAGTTAAGAGCTAATCAGAAGAAAAGTCATACTGCTGCAGATCTGGAAGACATGAGCAACCTGCAGCTGACTAACACAAGTCCAGGAAAGAGTCAAATATGTTGCTTTTTCACTGATCTTTTATTTATTTCCTCCCACAGTATTTTAAAAAGCAGAAACGGTTAATCCCGGAAAGGACAGTGTGGAAATATTTTGTGCAGTTATGCAGTGCAGTTGAACACATGCACTCCCGCAGGGTGATGCACAGAGGTAACATTAATTCAGTCTCTTTTCACTGAATAATAATATAATGTTCCAATTAGTAAGCGCCTACATTCAAAAACAATTATGCTGATGTTCAGCCAATGCATGTTTAGAGAGGCTGGAGCTTGCAAGATGGATTTCTCCTTCTGTCTCTTTGCCTCATTGTTAAAGGATTCAGTCTGAAGTGAGTGTGGTATTAGGAAGATGAGCTGCTTTGTATTCCAGACACTGATATTAAGTAGAAGTGTCAAACTTGCCATTAGAAAAGTGTCAGAAGTAAAATGCTGAGACTACTGGATACAGTGAACTCTAAGAAATAGTCTTCATTATATTAGCTGTGACCTTAGAGAGTTTAGAAGAGTGTTTCTGTCTTGTGAGCTTTTTCTGAAATATTAATACAAATATGTCCCACACTCTCATAACCTGTTCTCCATTTTTATTAATGATTTTTGAATGTCTTGTCTTAGAACTCCTCGTAACTTTGAGCTCTATCCAAAAATTATGTTGCTTCTTTCAGTGTAAATGAAATGCTTTGAAGGACTTGACCCAGGAAATGCAAATACCCCAAAGGCACCAATACCAATCTCTGCTGCTTGTTATTTCCTTTATTCTTTGAAGCAGTGAATTCTTCCCTTTTTTTTTTTTTCCAGCAACGTGATACCATTTTTGCTCCTTTATACGTCCCCTGATGGAGTTTATCAGTTGTACCTGAATTAGGTCTGTAATTGGTGGCAGAAATTTGGAGCCTCACACATTTAGTGTGCTTTAATGTGAGGAAGGAGCCTCACTAACTCAATCCTGACATGACTGCTTGGGAAACCGGGGTTCTACTAGTTTTTACACTCCATGGAAGAACTGGGCTGTATAGAGCTCAGAGTTTATGTGTATGTGGGACAGTATTTTGCCCTTGGTGTGAGGGGACCATGGTGGGCAATACAGTTTCCTCTAGGAAACGATCATTTCCAAAGAGAAGCAGATTTACTTTGATTTCCATCAGTTAAAGAGGTTGCCTCTATTCTGTTGTGCTGTTTCCTACATTTTCCCTCATTGGTATTTCTTGTGCTCTGATTTTTGTGTATGTGCAGAGCTTGAAGTCTTGGAAGATTCAGCCTATCAAAGCTATAAAGAAACACGGTTCTGCTTGAGCCTCTTTTGTACAGAGAGCGCTCCAGGCTATGTTTCTATTGCAGTATTAGAACCAAATAACCTTTTGTGGCTTTGACCTTTTACCTTTTTCTTCTTGCAGACATAAAACCAGCCAACGTGTTTATAACAGCCACAGGGGTGGTGAAGCTGGGAGATCTTGGATTAGGCCGGTTTTTTAGTTCTAAAACCACTGCAGCACATTCCTTAGGTAAGATGGTACTGGTACAGTTGTCAGCTGTGATCTTCAAAAGAAGTGGTGTCTGTCCTCTTACTGTGACAGAAGCTTGATAGAGTGGATGCATACTGTGTTTTCTGTGATAGGTATTTTAAATACTCTTCATATGAAATCAATAGGTATTTTTTGTTTTAAAACTCCAGTTGATTATTTTTTTTAATTTTTTTTTTCTGGAAGGTCTGGCCTGGTAAGTGTATGATTTACAGCAAACGTAAAAAATGCAGCTTTCCCACTCTAGATAGCACATTTGCCTGCACTCTGCTTATTGGAATTAGAGGTTACAGCCCCACCATTTGTAGCAGGTGCTGGCCAGCAGCCTTACCCTGCACAGGGGTTGTGACCCTTGTCTGAGGTGAGGGCAATGTTCAAAGCCCTCACAGCTCATCTGTTCCAAAAAGGGACTTCATTTGCAACTCAGCTTAGGCTTTAAAGATCCATGTTTTCTTAATGTCTTCACATATCTCAAGGTTGTTTTCGTGCTCTTCTGTTGGTGCAGCTAATTGTTCTTGCCAAAGCATAGTACCTTGCTTTTTTTTCTTACTGAATTGTATCCAGACTCTCCTACTTGGGATCACTCTTGATTTATTTTTTTTTTTCCTGTACTCTGCTGTGCTTTGGTTCATCCAAGTTTCTTGTTATCCACAAAGGCAATAGTGTTGTCATGGTCCCCCGTGTTAATGCATGTGTTGCACAGAACTAGATCTATCAGCTGTCTTGCAGGACTTCTCTTGAAGTAGCCTTTTACTTTGACAGGAAACTGTTGTTCTGACCACATTTGCATTCGTTAAATGGTTTAATTTAGGCCAATTTAACAGTTTGCTTATAAGTGAAATTTATATGAGCCTTTGATAAGAGTGGTGAAGTTTTAATACCTCTGTTGCTTCTGTTTCCCTCCCTCTGAAGTCTCCTACCTTATAATGGAAAAAAGTTCTGTCACTTGTCATGATGTTCTGTGGACCAGTTGTAATGATGATGATTGGTTTCTTGTTCTCCTTTCTGTGTTTTACAAGTCCAGCATTTTTCTGGGAATTGAAATTAAGTTGATTGGTTTAGAGCATCTGGGTTCCTCTCTCCCTCATTTTTACCATTAGCATTAATTGCAATGCTATAGAAAAGTGTACAGTGTGTACAGTTCATTAAGTCTTAAAATATAAAGTATTTCATAATTGTCTAACCTTTGAGAGGTGGCTGATTTTTTCTGTTTTTATTAATGGGTCTCAATTTTTTTGAGTCACAAAGGTACTTCAGTGTTACAGCAGTGAAGGAACTTTGGCTTTTAGTGTGGTATGTAAGCTCTTTTACGTTTAGCATGCTCAGTTAATTTTGGAACACAAGATATTTTTGTTTCACGACTTGTCTTTGTGCAATTTCCTCCACTGAGTGTGAGTCTTATTCAATTTTTTCTTATGTGTACAAACTCAATTTATAATACTCATCAACAGCACTGAGGCTTCTCGGTGCACAAGAAGGGAAGACGTATGCCATGTGTGCTTTAAAAAAAAAAAGGCATTTCTATAGTTTACTTTCATAAAATATTAGGAGATTTCCCTTTGCATCAAAAGCTGTCTTAGGATATATCCGCACTATACTTAATAGATTAAAATAAATACTTTTCACAGAAAGTTACAATCACATCATCTGAACAGGCAAAAATATGATCATGTCTAATTATATGATCTTATCTAGTTTGACTGCTGCACTTATTATATTAATAAGGATAAATTGAGGCTTGGAATCTGGCTGCACATGTAAGCCAAGCTTGTGACCTTTACCAGGGTTGCTGTCTCTTAATTGAGAAAGCTCGTGTAGGAAGAGTTAAGCCTCTTCTGCACGAACCTTGCCCTTCCTCAAATCAGCAGCATCCGGGAAACAGGTGAATAATGTGCAAAATGCTAAAGGAGTAGCAGCAAGCGATACTGGAGATAGTGTGTTGTGTTGTGGGAGAGATGGGCACACCACCCTTTCCAGTGGTTCTTGTATCCAAGTAAAAAGAACATTTTTACAATCAAAAAATATGCAGACTTGAAGCTTTTTTTTTTTTTTTNAAAAAATATGCAGACTTGAATTTTTTTTTTTTTTTTTTTTTTTTGGTAATTTGCCAGACATATAGGTTTTGTAGCAGCAGGAAATCTACTGATCTTGGTTTTGGTTTAATGAAGACATTTGTTTAAGTTGCTGTGAGTGATAAATACCCTGCAAACCAGAGCGTGGTACCCGTGCGGACCCAGGCTGCGATGCTGGGCACTTCCCGTAGCCGTGTTGCCCTGGCAACCGCCCTGAACCATCATTTCTCTGGCTGCTGACCCATGAATTGAACGCGCAGCTTATGCAAATATATTCATCTAATTTTTTTTTCTTTTGTTGTATTTGCTAGCATCAGACTGGCATAAAAGGGCATTAGGCAGTACCACGACCCGTCTGACAGGTGTACCACCGGGCTGCGGCAGTGCGGCTGCCACCGTGTCAGGAATGGGAGCCGTAATTAGAGCAAGGAACAGAATGAACGTCAGATGAATTACCAGGCAGCAGATCATATTTGTCAGGAAGGATTGCATACATAAAAATTAAGTGACAGTACATGCCGGGGTAATGAAAGAAAAATGAAAGATTTGCCCATACACAGCTCGTGAGATGCAGGCGAGCGCCTTGCTTGGAGCAATGGCAGGATGCCTGACCGGCAGCACGGCCAGTTGGGAGCATCGCTGGGGCAGTGGGCAACCAGGAGACAGGGAAAGCCCTGGCCCCTGGAAAACCTCCACAGGCAGACCTGCAAGAGGGGAAACATGGACGCCTCCTGTCTCACGAAGCAACAAAACTGGTTTGGGAAAGGCAGCAGTGTTGTGGGATGGGTGATATACACCAGAAACCTGCTGGAGGGTGCGGGTGAATTCACTGGGTGACACCTCTTCTACCGCTTTCCCTTTTCCCTCTATGACTTGGGAGAGAAGACAGGAGATATTTTTCCATAGCGAAGAGCTCTTCGTGCACACATTCTACCAGAAAACTCCCATGTTTTAAAGGCAATGAGTGTAGCTAAGGTGAATATTGCTACTTGTTACAACATGGTGGCTTACCATCCTTCCTTTCCATGTTTAAGCTCCTCTGCAGCAGAAGCTCCAGGAATTTGGTTTAATGGAGATGGACTCGCATATCACAGAAACTTCATTTTATTGCGAGGCGTAGGAGGGAACAATGGGGACAATTCAACATGAAGTGAGGAGGAATGCTTTTTTCTCTTTTTTTTTTTTTCAGTACTGCTTACTGTTTTCTTGAAAAACTTTTACAGCCTGTTCTTTTGCAGTTTATAATGAGAGCATTTTACTACAGCCATAGAGCCATAGTCTTCCCCCC
>VXBL01002375.1:1382549-1427043 GCA_013400195.1 Aramus guarauna | reverse complement strand
TTTAATTACTTTTAAATTTTGAAAAAAAAAAGAAAAAAAAAAAAAAAAAAAAAAACCGCAACCCCCCCAACAATTTTATACAGAATAGGCTTGTTTCGGAGCAGATGATTTATTATTTATTCTTGGACAAGAATAAAGTTGGAGCAGATTTTCCTTTTGGGGGATGCATACAAGTCAAAGCTTCCCAGTTTAGAACATGCAAATGGCTGTGAATTGGAGTACATGAGGTGTTACACGTTCCTTCTGGTTTCTTGCTGGATACGAGGGCGAGCAGGGAGTAACTGCAGTCGTGAGAAGAGCTCTCTTAGAAATGGACTATTTGTCTTTTTTTTTTTTTTTCTCTTTTGCTTGCCAAACCAATTTATCATCTGAAACAAAATCACACTACTTCAAGGGGCTAGTAAGCAGTACTTGCTAAGAAAAAATGGACACAAGAAATTCACTTAAAATTTCAATAGCCAATATTCTGTGTATTTTGAGAAACTTTGGCCTTTTGGTCTGTGGCTGTAGTACAGTATTTGTGGAAGAAAAGATTGCTGCAGAATTACTGCAGGTATTTTGTACTACCTTCATGTAAAAACAAAAGCTATAAGGACTTTGGTAGGGTGTATGTAATTAAATACTAATGAAAAAAATAGAGAGCTTAGAGCAACAGGTCTTGTAAAAAAAAAAAAAAAAGCTGCAATATTATGCACAAAGTATTTATTCTCTTTTGTAAGAGTAAGTAGATCAGATTTTTTTCTTTTTTTTGTCTCCTCTTTTCCTCCCTTGAAACAATTAGTGGGAGTATATCACCCTGAGATTTTAAGGAATTTAAAGTATATTTTAGTGCCTTTGACCACTGTTTCACTTTAGCTAATTCCCAAAAGTTGAGCTAATTCCCAAATTCTCCTTCTGGGAAAAGACCTCAGCTTTCTTGTTGGAAATAACACCCAAGCAATGCAAACGTTTAGAAACAGATACTTATGAGCTAGGTTCCTTTTAAATAACGCTGTACATTTTTCTTGGTAACCTACAAGCATGTCTGGAGAGAGGAGACAGATGTGAGTTGTGGACTTTCATTTTCAAGCAGAATTGCTTCCCTGCTGTGTTTGTATCACTGGATAGTATTAAAACATACTAAAATACTTTTCTGAATTGTATGTATGTTCATGGAATATATAATAGTGTGTCGTACACATAAAAGCTAAGCTAATAGTTCTGGAAATACTTAATTATTATTTTAAAGACTGGATGTATTTTTGTGACTCATGGATGGCACCTCAGGTTTTTGAGCATAGTTCTTTGCCTTTTTAATTTGTAACAAGCATGTTTCAAAAATCACAAGTATTTCAAAACATTGCAAAGTTTGTTTTGACAGGAGTGGAACATCTCTAGAATGAAGGAACGCTTTAATCAGTATTACCCCTTTGAGGCCCACGTTGTGCTCTGATATCTCTTGGTTTGAAACTGGGAATACTCTGTAAAGATACAATAAAGGTCAGAATTTGTTAGGTTCTTTCATATTCAGAACTCTGTTCCCTGCTGTGAGAAAGAAAAGTGATAGATTCAGAAACACTGTTCAGCTCAGTATTAAGGATTAGCTGGAAGGTGCTGGTGAAGGCAGAACAATAAAAGCATTCCTTATCACTTGTTCTTCTTGTACTTGGCAGCTAAATATGGCTATGAAGTTTGATTAATTTCAGGAGATGCTTATTTTTTTATAGCCTTTTAAAAAAACCCAATGTACAGAGCCTATTAAAATATTTGGAAATACTCTGCACTGATTTCAGTCAAATGACAATCTGCTTAAAGGTGCAGGAGGCTGCTGCTGCTGCAGGAGCCTCGGCTGTGGAACATTAAATTCAGTGAACGAGGCTCTTGGTAGAGCCTCCTAAAAGTACGAATCGGATTTTCTCTTATTTCTGCCTGTGTGCAGCTAAGGCAGAGCATTTCATGGGAAGCATTGATCCCTGGCTGAATTGTATTTGCACAGGTAGAAGCTCTGTATAGAAAGTGATGATTATCTGTGTGACTGTACTAATAACTAATAACTTTCACAACAAAACTCCTCTGATTCAAGCTGAAAAATGTTTTTAAAATGAGCAAGCATGATCTTCCGTGTGTAGTAAAAGCCGTGCTGAGTTCAGAAGTAATGTAGCTCTTTCCTGCGTGTTTCTGTGGCAGGTGTGGGAATTCAGCTGAGAGTTTCTATGCACGCTAGTTGCTGTAGTGGCACAGGTAGGGGTTTTAATTTAAACTGTATATGAGAGGAAAGGAATTTGAATTTTATTTGTGGAATAACTTTTCTGCCTTTGCCTGTGTGTTTTTCTGGTGAAACAAGAGACTCTGCTCTTAATCTGACTCGGAATAATTAGCATTTCCCTAACTTGGGTGGTGCAGATATCCCAGCGCTGTTCTGGTCCGTGTGGGTGTTGTAGCTGCACACACAGACAGTGCTGGGGAGAGTAGGAAGAAGTGTTGTTCTGGTATCGCTGAAGTATGCCGATATTCAAGTGAAGTGTTTCGACTTTCAGGAATAGAACGGGAAGATGCTTACTTAATCGTCATCTTCTCTATCGTTTTGTGACCTTTATAACTTTAAAGGTATTACTCTGCCAGCTGGTGATTAATATTGAATCTGAACAATATTTTGTATTTTCAGCAGGGCAAATACCAAAGAAAGTTTCTGATTAATAGTCTCCGATTAGACTATTCTTGTCAAATTGACTAATGTAATGCAATGGTGAGCCCTGACTGATTGCACTGGAAGCCTTGTGCGGTTTTCTAGAAGATGCTCATTACAGGAGATTCCCACGTAATGTTGGACAGGCCATAAAGAGAATTGGGCTTGTCAGTCTTTTATCATGACAGTTATTTAAAAATTAATGCATCAGTTTTGAAACGCAGAGACCTGCTTGTTCATACATTTGCTGACAACGCTACAGTAATGATAGGTAAATGTGCAAGGTAGACTTCATAAAATCAGCTCAGGCATGGACTGCTCCACAGACCTATTAGTATAATGGAACAGACTAATGCACAGAAAATCAAATACGGACTATAACGCACTCATCCGTATTATAAACCCTGTCATTCTGCTTTGATCGAAGGTCGTTTTAAGGCATTATCTGAAACGACAATTTTAGCCTACCAAGCAGACCCCTGCTAACGTGGAAGGCAAGGCCATAACTTTAGAGCCCACACGTTATTATTTGCTCCAAGCTTGTCATGCAGTGACCCAGAATAACTGATTGCAAGAACAGCTATGGCTGGAGGCTGCCCTGGCACCAGCACGCTGAAGCACAAAGACTTCAGGGAGCAAGAGCGGGCATGATCTTCATGTTCCCTCCTGCCAGTTGTGTGCCTGTGTCCGCCCATGATCAGCTCCTCTACGTGCTGTCAGTGGAGGGATAGCATGTCTTCTGCTTTGGCTGCTCCAGTAGCTCTCCTGGCAGATTTGAGAAAAGCAGCAGCCTTGAGAAGTGGAAGGTAGGGAGGTGTCTCAAGCACTGGTGCTCCGTGGGGACTTCCGAAACTATCTTCAAGAACATCACATAATGAATCACCATTTCTTCTGCGGCTGCATATTTTTAAGCAGGAAAATGAATCAGTGCTATTCCAACCAAGTCAGTTCTTGTACAGAAATCTGGCAAATGCATGGGAATTACTTGGAGAGCTGTGCTGTCTGTTGTGCACATCTTGCATGCACATGGGAGAGATCCACGGAAAGCCTTGTTGGATTCTTTGAATGAGTCCTGTCTGCTTTTGTTGTTCTGTGAAGTTACTCTGTGCAGTCTGTTAAAAATTATTAATTATTAACATCCATACATAGAGGCCTTTCGCTGGCAATTAAAACAAGCCAGATCTGGGACAATGTCAGTGTAGCATCCTCGTAGGCTAGATATGATATTACTGAGCATGGAAATATAATAATCTCCATGTGTTATTTTTCCTGTCTTGTAGTTTGTATAGAATTTGCAAAAATGTAATTTTCTCATTAGGATACTCTTCACCTTGAAAGTGAAGTAATTTCTTATTTGAATGACCTGCAAGCACAGGCTGAGTTTATCAGATAGGGCAGCTGATTACTGAAGATCCTGGGGGACCAAATAAATGAGCCAGTCAGGACAGTGGTCCCCTTTCTTGGTTACTTGTTCTCTTTTGGTAAGTAGAGTTTTATATATGTATTCCTGTAATAGCTTATGTTTCACACCCATGCTGTAGGATTAATTTCACATTATATGCTATATTTCTGAATAGCTGTGAGTAAAAATTGTTGAGGTTCAGCAGACTCGAGGTTTGGGCACATAAATGAGTGACAAAAACAGAATAAAGATTGAAAAGTGGTTTTGTTTCGAAGTAAGCTGCCTAGCTTTCACCCCAGAGAAAGAAAATGTCTTGAGTATTTAAGGTGGAGTAGCTGGTGCAACAGAATCCCAGTTTGCCCCACAGAAAACTTAGGGCTTCAGAATGCTGACATGGGAGACTTTGTAATGGGGTAAACTGGGAAGATCTGATGCATATGGCACACATACTTCCAGCAAGATCTGCATAAAGAAGGATCTTGGGATGCTTCGAAGTAACTTGGATGAAATTACATGCTAGCATTGACAGTACTCATTTCAAATCAATGCTTTTTGTTTTGAATAAATAACCTAAGAGAAGATTTTTGTCTCTGTCTGATTTCCAGCTTCTGTTGGGATGCTGATGTACTGGGAGCAAGTCTTGTCCAACTTCCCAAGTTGCTGCCCTATGTCTGCCTGCTGCTTTCTGCCCCAGAACTCATTTGTTTCCTGCAGTGCCTGAGCCCCTCCGTAGGAACATGGGGGGAAGGTGGTGGCTGTTCTTCCCCCTCTAACACCATCCTTCATCTGCTTATTAGTCTTCTAGCTGTCTGCAGGCAGTATTTCAAATGGAGAAATTGTAAACTGAATGTTACAGGCAAATTAAACATTTGCCATCTTGTGAGGAAAGATCTTTAATTAGGAGAAGGATACACTGGAATGCCAAAAGCAAAAAAAAAAAAAAAAATTGACAGGGGACGGGCAAGCAGAGGAAGCAGGAGAAAAGAGAGTATATAAAGTCCTTGGATGCTTTAATAAATGATGTATCTGAGGATTATTTGATGTGGTTGAGACTGCCAGGATGTCTTGTATTTTCAGTACCACAACTGAAACTTATTTAGGATTTAAAAAAGAACCTTTTTGAGGTAAGGAATTTATTAATAATTTCCTGTAACTTCTGTCCAAAATGCTGGAGTAAATTTCTTTTGATAAAATACAGACTTGTGGAAGTACATAGAAATCCCTCAGCTTCTGACGTGACTGCAAGTTGGAGCAGTGTTTTAAAGTTTGGAATGATTACCTTGGGTTTTTTTGAAAGTTTTTGAATACCTGTCTGGTGCTGGGCTTATTACTTCCATTTCTCTGCTGCAGTAAATGGTCTCCTGAACTCGTAAAAAGGGTACCCCGTCATCTCTGGAGCAGCTCTGTCATGCTGCTAGTGCAGAGTGTGTCAGTGCATGTTCAATTGATATGCTGTCACTGGAGTCTTGTTTTAGCAGCGCGCATTCATGACATCTAACTTGCAGTTTCAGTGCTGTAAAGTGAACCAAAGGAGAATGATCCTTTACAATCGCTCTGTCCATCTGAGACGCTCTGAAGGTACTTAGAGTACTGGAAGGGGAGGAAAACATTCCTCAAATTTCAAAAATACGAAGATATTTTCAGTAATGTTCACCAGTCTTCTAGCTCTATGTGTGATGATATATTTGGTTCTACGCCTTCTAAACCATGATTTGTTTCCAAATTTTTGTGCCAGTCTCTTCTAATTAGCTATTCGTGTTAAACCTAATCCTGTAATGAAGTCAAACTTCTCTATAATACAGGTTACACAGTCACTTTTTAAGACAATAACTCCTCATTTGTTTGTTTGTTTGTTTTTTTTACAGTGGGAACTCCATACTATATGTCCCCAGAAAGAATACATGAAAATGGCTATAACTTTAAATCTGATATCTGGTCTTTGGGCTGTTTATTGTATGAGGCAAGTATCTTCTAACTGGTTTGGTTTTTTTTTCCCAGGTTTGCCTTAACCACACAATATGGTACAGGAATTGAGGAGGTCAGACTTACTTTAGCCTAATTGTTGGGAAACCTTATGAAAAGTTAACTCTTTTTGTGCTCACTGTGTGCTTTTTTGAGGATGAGCAACAAAGGGCTTATGTCATACAGCACGGTACTTACACAAAGTTCATTTAGCAGGTCACAGGAGATGCTGAGGATGTAGACATAAACAAGCCAGCTCACTGCATTCTTTCTTCCTACTGTGAGCAGAGCTGTTATTAGGACAGCATATTCGTAGTTTCTCCTGAATACTGCATTCGTTTTAAAAATAGCAAATGCGTTTGAATGTAAGCTACCAGGTCGTTAAATTGAATTCTGACCAATTGGAATATTTTAATTTTGGGAGCTTTCACAAAACAAAAATAGAGGTTTTATGTAATGTGAAATCAGTTTCTCTAACTTTATTAGACTATAGCTGGAATTTTTTCTAATTGTACATTGTCTTCTAGCCAAATGCACAGATACAAAGCAGGCATGCTTTGTATGAACTACACATAGTGTGCAGTTCTTTCTTAAAAGCTATTACATATATTTTCAAAATATAAGTGCTATGATTTTATAAGAGTACTTCAAGTTTTGTGATTTCATTTTTAGCAGGGATCAAAGGCTATTGAACAGTCTTGTACTCCTTTACAATCTAATATTACTCTTGGTTTTTTTTTTTAGATGTATGCATCTTTGAATTCAAATGAAAGTGCACGTCAACAGTTAGAAAGCTTTTATCCCAGCCCAGAAAGTTAAAAATCTCTGGGATGTTTAGTAATAAGAATATTACTCACATCCTCTTTGGATAATAAATTACGTGAACTGATGACATTTTGCTTCTCACTACAATTTCTCTTAACCACATGGAATTAGAGAATAAACAGAATGTAATTTATTTTGTGAGCACATCAGATGTGAAAACTTCTATAGTTAAGCATGTACTTCAGCTAGTTGATAAAACAAATCTTTTAGGACAAGATGATATAAAAGTAAATTTTCCCATAATATCAGCCTTTCCCAGCAGGAGTTCAGTGCTTCTCACTGTTACATACTTCTGGGAAGAACCCTCATCTAATACAACTAAATGCTCGTCCAGCGAGGTAACCCACTGTTGTTGGTGCGTTAGTCATACAGTTCGATAGGTGCTGATTTACTCTTGGCAGGGTGTGAAAGTGCCATGTGGCGTGCATCTCCGGGGAGAGAGACTGGAGATGTAAGACAGCAGCACAGCTGGCCCAGATACAGTTATGGATTTGAGTGTGGCCCAAAAAATTCCCTTTGGGGGGAGAAAAAACCCTGCAACTGTCCGTTCTTTTTATACTCCTACCAGTGTCCGTCCAAAGACTGCATCTCCTCAGTGCTTCAGCCAGCCTGCTCACAACTCCTGACTGTCCTGTACACTTGACAGGGCACAGAGTTTCATTACGGAAAAAGATTTATCTGCATGTCTGGCGTAAATGCCCCATAAGTCACCTCGAGCAGTGTAACATCACAGCATCGGCCACTAGATCTGCTGAAGGGAAGAGCCACTTTGGTGGAAAGATTGGAGCCTGATGTGATTGTACCACTTTTATTGTTAAAATTCCATGGGATAGGAAGGAGAGAGGGTGTAAGACACCCTTCTAAATACTTAATCAAAAATATTTGGAAAACTCTGAGCTTAAATTGAGTGGCTTTGTGCCTGTCCTCAAATTCTAGTTATGTCTAGTGAAAGGATTAAAGAGACTTTTAATAATTCTGAAGCAGCACCAACATACCATTTAAAAAACTGGTATTTTTTTATAGAGGATGTTTTTTCTTGTAATGCTCCTAATGAGATACTGACAGCTGGGATGGGAGAGTGTAGCTGTATGTACGTGGGCCTGCTGGTAGTGCTTGGAAAGGACCTTGGAGAGACTTCTGTGGGAACGGGGGGAAGGACGCCTGAGCTCCCAGTAATTCAGTATGCCGAACAATTACAGGAACACTTCGTGTATTGGGCCTACAGAGGAATTCTCAGTATAAGGCTTTGCTGAGCCGAGGGCTTTGGCCCTGCCATGGGGTGTTGGACTTGCCAAGTCTGTCAATAACAGTCAAAGTCACCCAAGTTGGACACTGTGACTTGCTTGCTGCTGTAGTGCGCAGCTTCTCCGTCAGGCTGCTCTGAGTCATTTCAGAGGCTGAGCTCTGCTGGAGATGGGATTCCAGATTTATGCAGAGAGAAATATTTAGCGTTGTGCTAAGTTATGTTTTTGTTGCAGGCAATATGGTCCCCTTATGGCACAGTAGTCTTGGTACTCCTTATATTTCAAGAAGCTGACTTAATTGCGCACTAAACATAATTCTCGGTAGGAGTAGCAGTACTATAGTAACGTGAAAGATTTGGCATGTGAAGCCTTTTTAAATTTACTTCCTACGTAGGTAAGCCTTAACTTTGTGAACAGGAGCTGCAAGACCTTGTAAATTCCAAGGAGGACTGGACCAATTTTGTGTTCAGTAGATAAACAGCTCCTTGACTCTTTAAACTTTCTAGAATTTGGAAAATTAAAAATTAAGTTCATATGTCTTTGAAGGAGCTGTATTTTATCTTAACTGATGTCTTGCAAGGAGAATGTTTTTCCATTTGGCTTAAAAGTAAGGAAGTGATGTTTGTTTGGTTATGAGTCACTTCTGATATTTCTCCAGATAGATCGTGTAGATAAGCTGCAGAGAGATTTAACGTACAAATTGCCTTCAGAGACACGCGTGTCCACTGGAATCCACTTAGGGAACATTGAGGGGTTTGGGATGTGATGCCACATAGCACCACTTAACTTTGACATTGATAATCGTACAGTGATTTTTATTAAATCTTATCAATATAGTACTGTCTTCATCCCTCACTTCCTCTAGTTATCTGTCAGCAAGATAACTTGGAGGAGATAAAAATAAGTTGTTAATTCCCAGAATATAGCTACAAGCAATGACTCTAGCGGTTTTGGCAAGGCGATCAATTTAAACACTAACAGTGATTCCTATATATATATTTTTTTTTAACCAGTCATACTGCATGGTGGCCATTTTAAATGGAGATCTAGCTGTCCTGTGGTAATTGCTGTAATCAAAATGTCAGGAGCAAGCCCCAGTGTAGCATCACAAACTGTTGTTAGTGAGATATTTGGAGTGCCTGTGGTCACGACCCCCGCAGACCTGGCTGGTTTAGTCAGAACGTGTGCACGCGTTCTTTCCATTTTAATTCCCTGCCTTTACCACCCCAAAACCCCATGGTGTTTCCTTCCCGTTCCTCCTCTTTTGCATGTGACCACTTAACTAGAGTTGGAAAGAAAAGTTAATGGGAATTGAAAAATCCCTTTCAACCTTACTGGCATTATTGATGTTTGTATTGAAATCTTGGGACCTTGTTTAACCCTTGATTGCCTTCCGTGCCTTCCCTAATGTGCCCATTAGTGTTTTTCTTGGAGCAGCCCTGCGTGCTGGGCTCTCCAGTCTTGTTTTAACTGATCGAGAGCAGTTTGCTATCAACCTCTAATTGGAGATTAGAGTCTCTAACTGGAGTCTATAATTTTTTTCCCTCACTGATTTGCCTGTTACTGTTACGACCGTAATGAAGTAACGGTGATACAACATCACCTTTTGCCTTCAAAAACTTCCAAAAGGCCCCGGGGCTGTGGGGGTCTCACCCAGCCATTGGGCCTCCCTTCAGAAGCCTGTTGGGCCCCTCTTCCACCTCAGGTCTGCAGGGTTAATGAGGAATAGCTTGGCATTGCTACTGGCGATGGTGGTGAAATCACGGAGAGCTCAAAGTGTGCCCGTTCCCCAGCCCGCTATTTTGTGCAGCTGTTAAGAGTAATTCCTCTTCTTGCTCAGCCTGCAGCAAAGCCCAGTAAATGTCACTAGCACAGCAAATATCTCGAGCTACGTTACGTGAGGCATCACAGACAGAAAACTGAACAAGCCTGGAATTTTCTTAGATGTTTTTGGAAGCAGTGTACTCAGTTCGCTGTGTCCTTCAGTGTAATTTGGGTACCTTTTGTATTTTCTGTATTGCCATTTATAACCCTCTCTGGATCCCTGATAAATACCTCTGGAAGAGCTTCCTGAAATATATTTTAGACTTAGTCCTTAGTACGTAAGGAGCTAACCTTGGCGACTTAGCCAGAATGTATCTTACTACTTCTCGTAATGGCTCAAATCGCTGCAGAGGGTCTCTGACCTCTGCCTGGCCGCCTCGTGCAAGGTGACCCCTGCAGCTGGGAGGTATTGTCACCAGCTTCGCATCTTGGCCAATGTGTCTTGCAAGTAAGCAAGGAAGAAACACAATAACTGTAAATTCTTTAAAAGATAGGTTTATGATTTAAACCAAGGATAGTTCCTCTTGATGAGTCTTGCATTGCTTAATACCTGAACATGTTAATGGTAACGAAGTTTCAGTCAGCCTGCCCTGCGGTGCCCACGGATGCCGCTGAGCCCAGCCACATCCTACTGCTGGAAATCCAGCAGAGACGTGGCGTTTCAAAACCCTGCCCTAATCAAAACTGCGTGTCTGTCACCAAATCACTAATAATCCATCAATCTTGATCCTAACTGCAGGATAATAGAGTGGAGGATCTAGTGTTGACTCTTTTTAATTCTGCTGGGAGCTTGCTGTGTGTGTCAGCAACAAGACAGCATTCTTCAGATGGCTTTCACAGCGCATGGTAATGAGCAAAAGACTAATAATCATCAAATAACGCCCTATTAAAGCTGTAGTGAGAAGCATCAACTTCAGCTGGCCTCAGTATGAAAAGCTTGCTGATTTGATGCGGCTTGTAGCAAAATGGTTTACAAAGATCTAAACAGAGTGGATAATAACCACAATTATCCAGTGGTGCTTCATTAGAAGGAGGTATCGCAGTGCTGTGCGGGACAGCCTCTGACAGTCGGCAAGAGCGAGGAGCAGCTCTTGAGTAACACCCTGGGCTGATAAGCTGATGTGCCCGGCGTTGCCGGTGGCCGCAGGTGGGTCTGCTGGGCCCTGGTGAGGGAACGAGAGGGAAGGCGCTCAGCTTGGTGGGTACCTGTCATGGGCATGACTTGAGCCCCGTTCCGTAACCTGAAAAATGCTTGTGTGGCTGATTTTCTGAGGCTCACCGTTCAGTGTTCATTTAGACCTCCTGGTTGAGAACTTGCAGTGTAAATGCTTTTCCACACACTAAGATGCAGTTTCCTTCCTGAAACTTCAGTATAATATAAATATATATGTCAGGAGTCTCCACGTGCCCTGGTAGTTCTTTTCCTCCCAGAGCCTTCCATCGTGCTCTCCTTGCTGTGTGAACAGCCTGTTTATCTCTGACATCTGTCGTATTTTTGGAGATGCAAACACTAGATTCATGAAACAGAATTCAAAGAGGAAAAAGACCAGATTGATTAGGAAAACTTTCAGTAGTTTGGTTCCCAAATCTGCCTGGGATACTCTTTCCTAAATAGCAGATTTCCGGCAGGAGGGGATGTTTGTTTTGAGGTAGTTTGTTTTTTGTTTTGTTTTTTTTAAAGGCTGAAGTACATTTCTCACACTTACAGAATTCTTCATATACTAGGTAGCCAAATGTCCCAAAATAATCAGTTTATTCCTTGTAGCAGACTTTGAAATTTACTAGTTGCAGAGAGCAAATGCACTGGCTGTTCTGAATATGATCATAACTGCGGCAGATTGAAACCATGCCATGTTATCAGACAGAAAAGCTCCTACTCTTTAGAGATTATCATGTTTATGAGAGGTTTTCATGGACATCTTTGAGCCAGTTGGTTTCTAACTGATTGCCCAACAGTCCAAGCATCCCATTTATTGGTTTAAAAAAATTGGTACTTTTTTCTGTGTACCTGTAGAATCACCTGTTTACACCCAGCATCCCACATCTGAAAGGGTTTGGGCAGAAGGAATTACAGCGATGGGGAAACATAGACTTTGCCAGGCTCGGTGTTGCCTGGAGCCTGGGTCCCGGCTGGAGGCAGGGATGGGGAGCTGCCATCTTGGGGGGTGCACCATGAAACAGCATCGGGGCCTGGCTGTGCTGAGCAGACACGACTGGGGACAGAGGACACGGTTGTGCCTGGCAGGAGGAGCGCTGAGCTGCTGCTGCGACTCCACTTGCTCACTTGTGCGTGTGAAGATGGTGGGCTGTCAGGAAGTGCTGTGCTGGTGTGCAAAACTCATGATCTCGGAGCAACTTTGGCTGCGGACAGTGTCGGAGAGCAACATCATCACTTACTTGCTGTCAAAGAACAAAATTTGCTCTTGCACATCAGCAGTGCTGGGGGCTGTTGAATCCTTTGCATTTCTGAAATGTTTTCTGTTTTTTCTCTCCAGATGGCAGCTCTTCAGAGTCCTTTCTATGGAGATAAAATGAACCTGTTTTCTCTTTGCCAAAAAATAGAGCAGTGTGACTACCCACCTCTTCCAGCTGAACATTATTCTGAAAAGGTAAATTAGGAGCATTTTTGCCAGGGAATGTGTGTGTGGGGGGTGCACTGAAGTTCCTCCCCACGTGGGGGAGAGGAACCTGAGAGGAGAAGCCCCTCCATATCCATCCAGAGCAGAACAGGGGATGGCCAGAGTGTCCTGGGTACCTCAGGGCTGGCAAAGGAAGATCTCCTTGTGATGTCTGAATATTGACAAGCTAAATTAAGACAGAAAAGATGATTTCTTAATGTGAAACTGAAAGTCTGTGACACTGGCAAAAAAACGGCAGTGAGCCGTGGGAAGGTCCTCTCCTTTGCTTCCTTTCCCTTAAAATAACATTCCATAAATCAGTGCTTAAATTTTGTTTATGAAGTCCTCAGTGTGTAACAAGGGGAGCAGGATTAAGAAAAAAGAGGGGGAGGGAAGGAAAGCTATTTACTGCAATGAGCATCTCTACAGCAGCTGTACGGGGGCTTTTTAAAGTCTTTTTGTGCATATGAGAGCCAGGGATTGAGAGTAGTAGCTGAACTGGAGTATATTTAAAAAAAAAAAAGTTGTCACTGTGCATGCTTGCTCGGTGATGTTTTGCTTCAGCTGCAAAGTTGAGTGTTCTTTTGAGCTGGGGTTTTTAAATTACTCTTTTCCCTTACCTAGACAAACCAGCTGTTTTTCCTTACCTCCTCATTCAGATACAGTTGCCTCCTATTTGCAAGGAAATGGCTAATGTAATTTTAAATGTTCACCAAATCCTTTAGGGGTTTTCTTTTGTTCTTCCTCAGAGTTCTGAGGAGCAAGAGGCAGGATGCAGGGGAAATACCAGACTGACAGCAGACAGTCTTGTCTCCACCCCAAGAGGGACCCTGCATCACGCGTTTTACATCTTACCTAGTTTTTCACTTGCTAAGTAACTCAGGCAAAAGATTATTTGAGAACTGTTCTGGAAAAGTGGGGGTTTGGGGGTGGGGGGTGTTTTGTGGGGTTTTTTGGAGGTGTGGTTTTGGGTTTTTCTTTTTTTTTTTTTTTTTCCCCAAGCTGCTGTAGCAGCAAGTCCTGGCTCTGTGCATTCACGTTTGCCATGCTGTTGTAGCATGCATTTCAGGATATGCCTGCTGGCAGCAAGAATTAGTGTAAGTTGACAGATGTGTTTCCTGTCTTTACAATTACTGTCTGTTTGCTTCCCTCTGGCAGTGCTAAAGAGTGTGTAGTGTAGTGATACAATCCAGGGTGAGAAGGATGGTTTAAAGCTCAAAGGCGCCAGGTCCCAGAGAACCAGACTCCAGATGGTGTTCATGCACTATTAACAGAATGCTTGACAAAGTCTGAGGAGGGCTCTGCCTTTGGCTGCAGCTCCTCTTGCTGCATTAGCTGCTGCTTCTGACTGAAATGGCAAAGAGCTTCAATTTTGTGAATATTGGAACATGACTCCACCACGAACAGTATTTAGTTTAGTACATACTTGTAAAGATGGGATTTTCAGATGCTTTTGGAGTGCATAGCCAAAGGGGAAGGTGTGTTGGTATCTCCCAGCAGCCAAGCCAGATAAACTGTGCAGGCAGGATCAGAAACGCAGAGGCAGCTGCCTGCAGTGGCAAGATGCACCAGAAAGAATTTGTTCTTCCTGTGGCCAGTGGGTGGTTATCTCAGTCTGGATGTACACGTTTTCCTTCCGGAGCAGATGTCTCTGGTTTAGATTGAAAGGGCAGAGTCTTTACAACCACTTTAATTTTGTCACTGCCACAGGCTTATGGGCGATCTGGGGAAGCAGTAAAGCCTTTGCAGCCTCCCACCCAAAGGCAAGGGTGAGCATTAGGCCCTGCCACACTGGCGGAGTTTTCAGTGATGCTCCAGAGCCATTGGCATGTCTTTTCTTCACCTCAGCAACACAAAGTGAAGCTTCGATGCTGGGCTGACTGCTGATAACATGAATATTTTAGTTGCAGCGTTGTTTTAGATGAACAAGGCAGAGCATTATTGAAGAATGCCTGCTTTAATGGTGTTCCCTTTCAGTGATGTTCCTCTTCTCTGTAGCCTTTTGTGGCTCACCAGTCCAAATCCTCCTGTGATCAACTGGCGTGCTGCTTGTAGCAGGAGGAGGAGCTGGGACTGTGGCCAGGATTAGTTTTCTATATTGGGAACAGATTTACTAGTAATTGGAGATACTGGTTGGCGGTGCTTATCAAGGCTTGGTCTGCCAGTTCCTTGTAGACGGTGGTGAAATGCCTGTGCTGTTCTGTCCTCTGTCAATGACTGGGGCTTCCCAGGCTGTGTTTGAGTGCTGTTTTTCCATGGGAACGCAGGTACTGGTTGGACAGATTGTACTGATAGCGCAGGCTCTGGTCAGGGCTTTAGAAGCATTTTAATTTGTTTGTGGTGATCTTGTCTGATCAGGGCTGAGGTACATGTTAAATCTTTGGGTCTCAGGGTTACAAAGGCAGCACCCCCCCCACCCTCAGGTGAATCAAAGTCACCATGGTGGTTAGGAGAGAGCAGCCAGGGCAGGCAGCGGGGTTGGGTTTACTCTGGAGGTAGCCTGGCTAGGGGCTTGCGTTGCTCTCAGTGTGTACAGAGGGATAGGCAAGGGGGTTAGGAGTAACTGCATCACACCTGTCTGTGCTGCTGGTGCTGCCTGTGTGCCCCTGCCTCCATCCTGCCTGCGTGTTCACTGCTCAGCTCTGTGCCACCCTGCAGGAATCCCCACCAAAACATGTGTCAGCCCCAGCAGCAGCTTGAAGCACCGGGGCCTTGCTCCATCCAGAGCTGAGAACCTCGCTTGAGTACGGTTCAGTGATGCAGCTGAAGCCGTGTGCTTGATAGCTGTATGGTCATGCTTTTAATTACCATTAAAATAATTGGCACTGTGGCTACTGGGAGGATGTGAGAAGATCAGAGGCTCAAGGCTGTTTCTCCTGGTGCCTCGGGGGTACGAGCAGCTTTCAGTGTCTGTGTAATTAAAAGCTACAATCTTTCATGTGCACAATAAAGAGGGTTGGGAGGTGGGGAGACTTCAGCCCTTTTGCATCTTATTTATTAAACATAATCAATGACCAGTCTCTCTTCTTCACAAGGGTTTTAGGAAACACTGATATTTGACAGCCATGCTCCCATATCTTAAGATGCAGAAGTGCTGTTCAGACTTCTTACACTAAAAACCTTGAACTGGCTTGTTACCAGGGGTCAGTGTGGGAAGAGAAGTGCTGCTGTTGTGCAGGAGAGCTGTTTCCTCAGAGTCCACTTTCACTGGCAAGGCCATCCCTGCCTGTCAGTGCTGGCAAGGGTTCTGGCAGTGATCTTATTTTTCCTGCCATCACCACATCCAGCTTGTGCCACTGGTGCCTCTCTCTGCCCAGCGCCCTGGGTGCACCACGCTGCATCCTCTGCACCAGGCTCCCTTCCCCGCTGCTCTGACCTGCTGCCCTATCCTGTGCTTCAGACTCCTGTTGAGCGTGAGCTGCTGCTCATCTGACAACACTGGTCATCTCTGTTCTGGTTCTCTGGAGTGAATCAAAATCCCCCAGGAGAAAAGATTTATTTAAAAAACCAACCAACCAAAAAAAAAAACCCTAAAAACTTTTGACACTCCCAGTGCCAGGAGCAACAGGTCAGAGGTGGCTGTTGCATTCTCTGCAGAGCCACACCAAACCCCTGAGCAGGGAACCCTGAGATACATGTATGCTAGGAGTGCATTGTAAATGGCGATGTAAAATCCAGTGGGTTGTGTGGAAAATTTAAATCTTGAGCACTGAAGGTTTGATGGAAAAGGCTCTTCCTGGCCCTTGTAGGGTGGGGGGAGACACAGGATAGGACAGAGGGACGTGTGCCTGCAGTCTGCCCAGGAATGTCTGCATGAAAGAGGTTCCAGCTCCTGTCCCGGACTCCAGTGATTGGACAAACATTCCCATAGCCTTTTCCAGGGAGAAATAGTGGAAGCATTCACCTTTCCATACCTGTTTTCTGTCTTTCAGCTGCGGCAGCTGGTCAGCATGTGCATATACCCTGATCCAGATCAAAGACCTGACATTGGTTACGTGCACCAAATAGCAAAACAAATGCATGTTTGGACCTCCAGCACATGAACCATCTGCAGACACGCGCAAGAAGCAGCACAGCTTAGTCTTACTTGAATTTTTTTTTCTCAGATGAAACCGACTGGTGCCTAGTCACTCAAGTGAGAGGGTTGAGCACTCGTAGCAAGATGCTCCATTATTTCTGCAGGTTATTTGACAAGGACTCTTAGAAGGTGGTCATGCTTTAAAGTGAAGATTCTGTGAGGTATTGAAAGTGATTTTGTTTGGTTTTTTGTTCAAAGCAAATAATGTGTTACAGCTGTAGATCATATAAGGGTCCTTTCTTAAAACTGTTGTGTGTAATCTAGGGTAGATGATATTAACAAGGTGTCGGAGCGGTTGACACTCCCCTTCTATCTTAACTGTAATGTGAAATATTGAAATAATTCCTTCAGTGAAATCACTTTATACTAATGTAAGAATTACAGTAGATTTTGTGTAATTTGTATAACTGCTACTTTGCCTCTTCTGCAAATGGTTAATAGCAAATTCAGTTTTTACTTCATATATTTTAAAGCAGCCATGTATGTGTTTTTATTAATTCCCTCCTCTGCAGACTTAGGAACTGGGAAGGGGGGTGGGGGGGGTGGGGAAACACATTTCTTTCAAGGTGTTTGGTTTTTTTTGTTTTGTTTTTTTTTTTTTAATTGAAAAGTTAGAGTGAGTATTTCGCTGATGCATTTAATCTGTTGACTTGGCTATAGCCAATGAGATGAGTTAAGCATGTACCTGGAGGAAAAAAGAAAAACATGCCAAACCACCCCAAACAAGCATTGCTTCTGCAAGTAATTGCTCTTTAAACTTATTTTCCCATTTGGCATGATTCTTCATAGACTACATGGTTTTGTTAAAAAAAAAAAAAAAAACAAAAAAACAAACAGTGTTTTAGCTACACCAACTAACTTTTGGTGAAGATGCTTCTACATGGTCAGGCGTACCTTAGGTACTGTAGGTAAAACTTAAGCAAAGCAGTGTTTTAAACACTTTGAAAATTTTTTTAAAAAACAAATAAGTAAAATGGGTTGTGCATCTAATTCTACATAAGGATCAGCCCCTGTCTACATAACTGTGAAAGCTTGTTTACAAAATGTGAATTTTTATAAAATCTCAACCTGATTTGAAGGAGTCATCTTTTTAACTACAGGGAAAATTTTCCACCAAAAATTCAGTCATTGAATCAATGATTTGTTTCCTTACTGTCAATGGAAAACATTCACTGCTTTAGGAACAAATGTGGATTCACATTCAAGTGTTTCTATTTCATTTGCCCGTTGGGAGAAGCAGGGCTGCACTTCCCGTTCTTGAGGGCTGCAGCAGCAGAAATAAGGATGCCTGTACTGTTACAGCGCTGCTTCCGTGCGATGGGGGCAAAGGCCAACATGTACATTTGTGTGTGACAGTTCAAATGCAGCCTGTGCCTGTTTTGTTTTTTTCCTTAAGAAAAGCATACAATCCTTAATTTTTTTGGAAATAAGATTAGGGTTAGAGGGTTACATACATATATATGCTTTTAGTGGAATTTTTTTTTTAACCTAATTTGCTCTACTTAAAGGAAAACTGCAGTGCTATCTTCAACTACTTCACAATATTTATATAGGGTAGCAAAGAGAAGCTATTAATTGCTGTGAATAATGTTGGTATCATTAATGCAAGGTGCCATTTTAGTGAGTCTCCTCAGCAGAAAGTTGAGCCTGCTACTCTCATGAGAGATTCAGGAAATTCAAATCAGCAGGAGAATGTGGTAGAGGCACCAAATTGCTTCCACCATTCCTGTGCTCATGTGTTTAATTTATACCCAGCTTCTTTAGCAATGCTTAGATTTATGGCAGAAGGCTGTCACTCTTACACTGCAGATTTCCTTTAAGCCATGGTGGCAGCTACACATTCAGAGGGATGGTTGTGCTGCGCCTCTTGGTGTAACACAGAAAAGGAGCTTTGGCTTCCAGGGAGGCTCAGCTTAAACATGAGTGTCTTGAGAAGTCCAGTCACTTTCTTGCTACATAAATTTTATTAGTGCTTATAAGTAAATGTATTTCAAAAGGTAATTTTTTGCAATTGTGCATTTTTAGATAAATAAAAAATTATTTACAAAATAAACCTTTGTTAAAAAAAAGTATGAAGAAAAATGTTTTTTTAAAAAAAAACAAAAACAGTAAAACCAGGCCTGAATCTGTGTGAAACTGTTCCTAACAGCTATTATGTGTAGATACTTTTCCAGAAGATGGACAAATGGACTACATATGCTCTAGCAGTTGTCCTGATGGAAGACAGCTTTTAGGGTCTTTACCCTCTACAGTGGGTAAGGCTGCAGGATGCTAAGCCTGGTACCATTAGCCTTGTGACTACATGAGAAAATAATTCTGCAGGTAGATTTTTCTGCTAGCTTCTTTTTCAGGATTGTGTTTGAAACAGTTTGAAATCAGTTTGTCTCTAATAGTACAAGCTCCAAGTGGAGGCAAGTAACAAGACAATTAGACTTTGAATTATGTGGTTGTCAGTCATGTAATTTAGAATGAAGAGGTATGTACCAGTGTGGAGGGTGGATCTCTTCCCCATCCTGTCTCTATCTACAGAAAACAGGGAAGAATTAACATAACCAGCCACTGCTCACCATATTGCTTCCCTGCAGTAACGTCCTTTCCAACCTCACCATTCCAGCAGCATAAGAAGGGAAAAGCAGCAAAAGAAATCAGCACCATGTGGAAACACTCATGAGGAAAATGGTCAGAACCTTTTTATTCTGTATCTTGATGGGGGAAGGCTTCTAAACAAACTAGTGCTGGTCTCCAGTGACATAGACAGCTCAGGAAGTGTCCATGGTTTGTACAGTTTCATCCACCACCTCAATTTCCAGGAGTGCCACATTTTCTGTGAGAACAGCAGTAGTTCCTTTTTCACACTTGTATCTACCATACCTGTTAACAAAATAGGTGAAAATTAAGCTGGGAGATGGTACTACATAGGAAAACTCTCATTTAAAATTTTAGAACTAATCAGCTTTCTCTAGGATTTTCCTGTCAGAGTTCCATACTTGAACATTCATGACTTGAAGATTTAAGAGATTTAGAATTACTGTCTTAAGGAAAGAAGTGACAGACTAACACCACCTTGGTGAAGGATTTACACCAGTTCCACATGCTGTGCAACCCTTCCATGTGCTTTAAGGAAATGAACACTGAGAACTGTAAACTCAGGGTGGTGGGGGCTGTACAGAAGTATTTTTGATGTGGCTTGCCAAATGAAAGAGCTAGAGGAAAAAAAGCAAAACACAAGTCTCCACATAATACAAACAGTTGAGAGAGGACTGTTTGATTAGGAAAGCATGAATGCTTACCAATATTGTTTAGTTTGTTTATACATAAAATGGGTCCAACTAAAAAAAGTCTTGTGCATGCTAGATGTCACTGTTACCTGCAAACTGTCCTTTCAACACAGTATATTTCTGGACAATTGAGGAAACTGTTTTGATCAAAACAATGTCTGTGATGGCCTAAAAGTCTTGCACAGGGCTGTTTTCCAGCCACTGCTTAGAAAGGGCTTCTAGAAATAGAATAAAACACAACCCAGTAGTCCCAGACCAGCATTGTGGAGTTCTCTCTTGGTTTATGGATTTGTCCCTGCAGTCAGCTCACACTAGCAGCTCACAGCAGGCTCTGCTGCCCAGTATTGCTTTTTCAACTCCCACACTAAGACTGGGCAGAACTGCTGCAGGTACAACCACTAACTTTTCTTGTTTAGCTGAAGTTCATATGCACCTCTCAAGATTACTCTGACACCATTCAGTATTACAGAAAATAGGAAATGCTGGGAGGAACACAGATAATGCCCAGCTTCAGAAATACTCACCTGTCCCCCTTTCTGTTGGCCACATCATAGGGACGGAGAAAATCCAACTTGTTCTTGCTTATAACACAGATATCTATGTTATTGCCGGAGCCCAGATCATTGTATATGCCAGCTGCAATGGCATCTCTCACAAGCTGTTTGGCTTCCTCTTCCTGGAAAAGTTAAAAAAGCTGTCACTGCACAAGTGTTGGCATTTCACAGAAATGTTTGTCCATGTGGCAGTGGAAGCTGTGAGCTCTCAGAACATTAAATGATACACTAGCACTGTCTTATTCACTGCAGCACTGCAGAGCACAACCAGCAGTGCTGAGCAGGAGCACCATCTACCCACACAACCTTTTGTCCTGTTCAGGATTCCCCCCCCCCAAATGGATCAGACTTAGCAAAGACAGTCAAGGAAGAAAAATTAAATTCTTGATGAATGGAAAAAATAACTTTGACAATTTTTATGTTCCAGGCTTTTGTGCATGTGTACAAGTTCCCTGTAGTGCCCTCTATAGCAGCTGCATACAAATTCACACTATTTTAGTTACAAGACCTCCCTCAGTAGGGACCATCTAATCATCCTCTGTAGTACCAAAATTATTTCTATGATTTTGTAACATAGCTTGGTTTGCAAAATTTATTCAGCTCATCTTAATAGTAACTGTGTTGCAAAGCAGCCTAGTTCTGTACTGAACTGTAGGTGGCTCACACTAATTCCAGTCCTGAATACAAGTGCAGAGACTGTAAAGAAACCTGTTGAAAATACCAGTCAAACCAGGTACCTCTGTCAAAATCCTGCAATTTGTAATTAAGTTCTTACCATTTCAGTGAAAAAATGGAAAATATCCTACAATCTCTCTTCTGCTGTATGCTTCAGCAATTCTATGCATTACTAAAGCAAAACATGTATTTAATATAGTTCCTGTAATGCATACTGTATTTATATATTTCAAAAGCACATGTATTTCTGAACTACTTTGTAGAACTAGTAGAATCATACTTGCAACAAAAATAGAAAACTAAGAACAGGAAGCTCACTATTTTTATTGCTTCTGAAACCACACACTAATCCTGCAGAAGTTCCAACACTTGCTTTCTTACAGGTTTTGTACATCTACTTTCTTTTAAAAAGCAAACACATTCCGCTGCTGAAATAGACATGCTGCACCTCACTGCAAGCAGTTTACTATTTAGAAGCTGCCTACACAGCCTGAAACAGTGCAAGCATGTCTGCATTACACAACACTCAGATGAGTGTCTTTTACAAGGAAAGACTTCAAACTCAGCTTCTCTATTAAAATATTACAACAGATCTGTAACCATCTCCATTCCCCCCACGCCCCACCCCTGATGCAGAATGGTACTGATGTGAAGGCATCAGAAATACAAGTTTTGATACGCCCGGCAGCCTGCCCTAGAGAAGGGAGGTTATTACAGCTGCGCTGGCTCCCTCTACAGATCCCAGGCAGGGCTCATTTTTATTTCAAAGGCAGCTTACTGAAACACCACAGATCAGGTCCAGTGCTATTAGAAATCATCTGACATGGCCAGTAACTCCTTAGTTTCACACTAACTGGAGACGGCAAGCATGAAGAAACCTTGCAAAACAACTTCCTTGATGTGTCATTTTAAATCTTGTACAAACCAGGTCCAGGCATCTGTTGGCAGCACCTACATGTACCAGCCCTTGTAACAGGAGAAGCAGCTCAGTGTGGGGCTGAGCCCTCCATCCCACACCTCTTCCCACAGCCCTGCAACCACTTGCTAGGAGACAAAACCAGCACAGAAGGTCCTGCACCCTCAACTCCACTGAAGCCTGTGCAGAGCAAGTGCTAGTGCTCCTGTCACCTGGCAAAAGTGGCAGAATGCAACAAAACCAGACTGTGTCCGTATACACACACACACCCTTTGATCTTTTCAAGCCTCTCAAGTACACACCAGAACACAAAAGACACCTTAATTCCTTGCAAAGGTGTGTAAAGAACTTGACAAATATGACTAGAGCACACTTGTTCCAGTAAAGCAAGAGTAAGACAGACGCATCTATGATCACAAACTTGGACTCTGATTTATCCTCAAGTTCCTGCTCAGCTAGCCCAACTCAATTGTAACTGAAACGCTAAGTTTATCACTCCTCATTGCTTTGCTGGTATGTCATACCTTTGAATAATAATGTCCTAGACACTGTGAACAAAAGAGCAAATGCTGATTTTGATAAATGCAGCTTTTTGATATTTGCTTCATTTTGAAGGCCTCAGTGCCTCTGCCTACCTCCTGCCACATCAGAAGAACGATGCCCAGATCCACAGCCTGCTCCTAGAATGGCCGATTCTGACAGCAGCTGCACAAGCCCCAGCACACAAGTACAGCTGAAGAGGAGCCCAAAATTAGCTCAGCTACAGCCCCGTCTGCTCCCAGTGCATGCTTTGCATTCTCCGATGGCCCTCTAGAAAAGAGCTTGTTAACAACACTATTCCTGTTCCAACAGCTTAATTAAGGTATTCACCAGGAAAGGGGCAAATTTTTTTTTCTCCAGTAAACTATAGAAATAGCATAAATTCTTATCTCACTCCCAGTTTTATTAGTATTACTCTTAAAAAATTTGAATTATACTTTCACCAAGCTGACTAGAACAGCCATGCTGTAAAAGTAATTCCTGTATCTTTCTTCAGGACTTTTGGTAATAAAACTCTGATAACCAAGTATTTCCTCATTCAACTGATAGAAGACTACTTTAACTGATTTGTTGCATGCTAAGGGTATTTTAGTACCCTAGTGAAAGTAAACATACTAAAATAAAACAAAGAAGTACATGTAGATATCTTAAAAATTAAGTAGTAGCAAAACCTGAATAATTTTAGGCTATTATGTGAGCAGTAGTGTAAGAAAAGCACTGTAGCTTAGGAAAACTACAGCAGATTGGTGGGAGTTTTCACTCTCCCTTTTAATTTTAATTTAATCTCTATTAGACAACAATGTAAATCTCAGAGTCTTCTCACTAATTTAAATTTTATTTACTTTTTAATTATGTACTCTAGCAACCTACCGTTACCAAAATAGTTCTAAACATGCAGTAGAGTCAGTAGAGCTCAGCTGTAACTGCACTAAGGCACTTGCTACGCTGAGAAAGTCTAAAATGTGATCACAGCTCCTTCCTCTGCTGTAGTGCAGCCTAGTTCAAACCTGGAATGACACTAATTTTACAAAGCTCTACTTCAGTGCTGTTTAGTCCTCCTTTTATGATTTAGAAATAGGACCAGAACAGCCACAAGGAAAAAACCCACAACGTGCCTTGATAAAGATCCCACACACAAAGTTCTAGCAAGGACTGCAACTTTACAATCAGAAAATAGCAGGTTATCACAGAAAGTGCTGACACAGGCTTAAGTACAGGGGCAGGAATGAGTCACTGTAATAATTAATCTTAAAAAACCCTAAAAGTTCAGAGTATATAAAAGGAGCACTTCCTACTTTATGGTTGCAAAGACCAAGCTAACTGGGAATATCATTCTCTTGGGTCCGCACTGCTTCTTAAATGAGATTACAGCAAGAGTGATGTACGGTAATACAAGTCAGTTGTGACAAGCAGCACTTTATGGAGCTATCTGTTTGTCTCCATCACCACATCACACAATGTGTCCCAGGACTCCAATGTGCAACTCCATTTACCACTACATGACAAATGGGCAGCACTTGTAAAAGGCGCAAAGAGGTCCAGATCAGCCGTGTAATGGTCACCACAGATGTACCATAGTGCTTGAGGGGGGGAAAAACAGACCCCCAAGTTCATTAAAGTGACCAGTAATGGATCTTTCAAAATGTGTCTTAGGAATAGTACAGTAAAGGCTAAAATAAATAACTCAGCATGGAAGGCTAATCTGAAATGGTGTTTGATAAATTATTTATAACACAGACAATTGTCTGCATTTAATATTGGAGCTACTGGTAGCATCTTTAAAAGATGATTTATGTGTTGTAATGCCATTAAGCTTTATATGGGCCCACTGCTAGCTATAAAGTCTGCTGAGATTTAGAGAATGAGTTTTAAACTGTCACTGCAACATCATAGTAGATAGAGACTGTATTAAATCTTTACTTTAAACCTGTTATCTGGAGAGTTGCATTTTGTAGACACTCAGGAACTGATAGATTACCTCTCTACAGCTGCTACGGTACAAGTCCCCAACAGCACCAATGAGGAACTTTTACACATTATTCTTGTATATGACTCAAATCAAGTTTCTCTTCCCACTTAAGCAATTTCCAGATTTCAAATGCTACTGAAGTAAAAGAGAAGAGACTTTCCTACAGAAGATGGGGATATTTCTACATAATATTAATACTATCTTTACTAATAGCTTCTTTAGAAGTTTATTATTATACTTCCAGCAGTAAATGGAACAGCTGGAATGGCTTTGTGAATATTATTTCCTCAACATTTTGTAACTTAAGTTAAACAGGAGATGTCTTTTCCAGATTTAAAAGCTGTAGAAAGGATTAATTTTTTTTAATTCTTACAAAGTGAAATTAATACCTTCTGCAGGTCACTAGTATCCTGTTACATATGCAATATGTAGTGCAGTTCTCCAATAAGAATTCTTACCAAGAATTTGAAATATATTACACAATGAATATAAGTATAGAATTAATATGATAGTGTATAACAGTTTTTGTAAAAACAACTTTCAAATATTTATCACAACTGTCTTTTACAACAATGAAATTTGTTCAAATTATATCATGTAAAAAGTCAATCCTACTTAACGTGAGAATCCACAAGACTCACGTGAGAAGGGGAAGAAAAAGAAGCTTCAGGAAGGACAATGATAATAAATATAAATCTATAAACAAATGTTGGGAATTTGGGGCTGGAAAGCAATAACTCTTGAAGGACACAAGCACCTACAGAAGCATAATTAGACTTTGGAAGAGTAATCAGACTACAACATGTGAGAGGATGTACAAGTCTGCCTGTTGGGAGAAGTTGTGGGAGAGATCGATATGTAACTGGAAGCAATGCTAAAACCTGCTGGCTAAGTCCAAAGAGATAACAAAACTGAGCAGCGAAGTACTTTGTGCTTTTCTTGTAAGGGCAGGTTGAAAGACGCCATTAGTGAGAATGAATTTGGCCTGGCTAACTTCTGAAGCTGGAAAAGGGCTGGCACATGTAATTTAAACCACTCAGGTTTAACAAGTCTTCACCCAAAAAAAGTATGCATTTCAAGTAGTACCTCATAAGCAGATGAATGACATACCTTGTTTCTTTTTTTTTTTTAACTATATCTATGCTACAATCAAAATATTTTTATTGTCTTTGATCAGGTGAATGAAATTTAAGAGTAGCCAGTCTTTCTGGCTCTCCCCTCCTCCTTCCTCCACCATCTTTTGTTTGTGCTCTAAAAAGCCACAAAGTAAGTTAGAAGCAGAATACTAATATCTAATAGTCCAAACAATGAAAACAGGCTTTTAAAATAGATATATATGATGAATATGTAGGATCAGGATTCCAAATCACAGAGAACAGGATTAAACTGGCATGCCAAGTGACCACAGCACAGAAACATTTACAATATAGAAGCTGCAAGTAGGAAGAATTAAAGCAAGGGTCACACCAAAGGCAAAGGTGTCATAAAAATCAGAATCTTTAATATTAGCAGCATCCAGGAGACACAGAGCAGTAAAACACAGAGATGGGTCCTGGGAACAACCACCAGTTTGTGCATAAACAAGAATGGGTAGAAATTCCCAGCAGGATGGAAAAATTAAGATATCTAAAGATACCTAAGGACTAAAACTATGCCCTGTGATAGGTATAAAGACGGCACCACCACCTCCATTCTGCTGAATTTCAACCATATGCTATTTTGGAATCATGTACATTTGAAAGAAAAAACTTAAATCTAAAGAAAAATGCACCTTCAAATATCATATACAAGTTTTACTTGTACTGAACAGCTGTTAAAGACTAAGATAAACAAATTTAGTAGTTTCTAAAGCAAAAGTGTGTGTTGGGTATAAGGGAAATAACTATTACTTTGTGTGTTAAACAGGTACTTTATTTTAAATCAAGGTAATGTGTATCATGTTATTTTCCAGTTCTGCTTCCACAGCCTTATTTAACAAGAAACTTAAATGCTCCAAATTCTGAAACATTACTTTCTTTCACTTGCAGGAAGGCAAGTGAATGACTCAATATTTGCACAACAAACAGAGACTCAAAGACTATTAAATATGATTAGAATTTTTCTCTCCAGAATACATCCTGTTCAAACACTGTGGAACACACCTTCTGTTTGGAATGGTAACTTTAAATACATTTGTCTAAATTCTAACTTCCCTGAAGCTTTCAAAGTTGGACTTTATTTAAAAGAAAGAAAAAAAAAACCAGAGACTAGTTTCAGTTACATATATCCCTGTATTTTCATGTGGTTCTGTACTACTAGTTGGTCCATCACTTGGCACTCTCTCAAAAGCCTGTCTGTGCCACCGCCACCACCACCACTGCAGTACATTAGAAGACAAACCCCAACTTAAATCTCTGGATTAGGAACACATCAGGGCTGCCTACATTATACAAAAAACTACAGAAAAAACAGTTTTATTAGGAAGTAGCAATCTTCAGCACAAATACTGCATGGGCAGGAAATTACGCAAAAAGAAAAATCGGAGCATAGCACTGATGTAGCGGTCTTGCTCAAACAGCAATTTGAGGTTTTATACAAATGCACCTACTCTTATTCATTAATAGATCATAGATCACATAATTATTTATTGCAGTTGATGTCAGTTATATTTTGACTATTATGTTAGTAAATATTTATTTTTCTATTTTCTACTACAAACTTCTCAAACTGCACCTTAATCCCTAATTATTATTCTCAGTGATTGCAGTTTTTTCATGTTCTGATGGTATAGAAGCCTGCAAGCCCAGACTCATCACCACCTCCCCCTTTCTGATACCACACACCACACAAGTATAATAAACCATGTTAATATTTCATACCATTGTGAAATATGCTGGAGTATCAATTCAACATCTGCTGTCTTTAGGGTACTGGCGTCCCGCAGAGACACTTTCAATTTGTAATTGAGTTCTATACTGAATTAATCAGCAGTTTATCTTTTTTAGTAAAATAATGTCTTCCCCACTAACCTGGATTTACATTAACAATTTATGCCAAATTACCTGCCAAGACAAGAAACTTATATGCTTCGGAACTACTATTCAATAACATTAGTTCCTATATGTCATTCCTTACATGAAGATTAGTACAATACATATTTCCAATGGTACAGAATTAAATTACAAGCTCCTCACAACTAGATGATTTCTTCTAATACTATTTCCATACTTTGAACTAAGAATGAATATGAAAATTCATTTAATCCATCACTACTTATGTCTGAGTAAAGTTCATGGCTTTTTAGGGAACCAATTCTCAAAATGAACTTGCTCAACAGTAACAGAGCTGCAAATTCTGCCAGGCTGCAAGTTCTACTCTGACAGCGCGATATCCTCAGTTTTCTGTACAGCTGCATTACTGTACAGCAACATACTGAACCTTAGCCACCGGGAAGTAGCCAGAAGTGTAACACATGCTAAAGACGACATTAAAATCCCTGTATATCAAAAGATGAATATCCAGCAATAACACATCTGGCTTCAAATAAAGCAAATACCTGCTCATATTACTGACTTTACCTCTGAAAAAAAAGATGGAAGGGAACAAAAAAAAAAAATCAACATTTTATTTGGAAAACGAAGTCTGGGGCCCTCTGGTAATTTTTCCTTCCCAATACACCCAAAAGCTCCATAAAGCTCAGTGGCAGGGAAGGAGGCTCCCCAACAGCTCAGGCTCACTCCGACCCTCCGCCTGACTCCCAGGTACCCTCCCCTGCTCAGGCAGAAATTGCACTCAGGCTTCATGCCACGTGAAATATTTTCCAGTATGTTTTGCCCATGTTCTGCAGTTATGGGAGATATACAAACTGAAACAATTTAAACTGGAACACCTGCTCCTGAGAAATGCATCAAAAATAATTACCTGTCCTACATCTACCCTGTGCAGTGAAATGATCTCTTAACACAGAGCCCTGCTTCCGACTAGCTTGTCTACATTATTATGTACAAAGTTTAAGTGTTACTTTTGCAAAGGTGAAGAAAATGCTGCTCTTTGTCATGCAGCAAGGCCCAATTTAAACTCAGGTAAAATTTATTTCTCTCAATACAGTCCGTAAACAGAAAACTAGGAGGTGGTGCTACTGGGTACCACTGGTAACTCACACTGATACTGTTGGCAGTTTCCCACTTGATTTCTGCACAGAAATTGTGCTTTGATATATTAAAAAAAAAAATAAATCACACCTCACAATACTTCTCCAGTAACCCTAGCCATTCCAGAGGCGCATCTAGCTTGCACAGTTTAAATCAGCCTCAATTCCTGTTTAACATTAGTTCTGTGAAGGAAATCAATCCAAGGCACAATTCTGTGAAAGAAGGTGAGAACAGTACCAACTGTCCAACGTGCCAAGCAGAAATCAGGTTACCTTAGAATAATTTTAATCTAATCTAAAAACAAGAAACAGCATGATAAACCTTTATTTTCTGGATTACTGTCTGCACTAACACCTGATATTTACCCATGGAAATTCAAGTCTCTGAAGGAGACAATAATACAGACTTCACACTTTTCTTGCATACCTGTATCGCCCTGAGCTCTGTTGACAAGGCAGTGAAGATATGCCAGTAACAGTCCCAGTTACTAGCACTGGGTAATGAAATAAACAGATACACAGAGCACATAAATACCAAGTACTTATTTTTGTTCACAGAATAGATATTTCTTCCCCCTCCCCATTTACTTAATCGCTGTGTTTGACACCAACAGGGGTTCGAGTATCTCAGGCAGGCTCTCGAGCTTAAGTCTGATAGTCTGGCTTGATCTCTATTGTCTGGTGCCCGAGTTCAGCCGACAAACCTCCCAGCAAGTGGTCACCTTCCTCTGGAGTCATTAAACCTCTGACTGTCAGCTGGTGGGATTAGCCTGCAGACTTCCACACCTGAGCCCTATGGCAGGGACACAGGCATTTTGATCACCATCACTAATGAATACAGAATTCATATGCAGCTTGTCATTGCTCTTGAGCCTTGAATCACACAGATGCAGGCTAAATAAGACTGATGAGACAACTATTGTGGAACATTAGAGAGTTTTGACAGTTTCCAAAAATAGCTCAGTATTATTGTCAGTAGTTAATAAACAAAATAATACCACCATATTGAGGGACAGTAGGAAACACGAGCACAGAAACATTTGCATGATCTATATGTCAGCTGTTTAAAAATGGAAGAAAGTGACATGTTTTTGTAATATTTTGTAGTATGACTGATGTATTTTTTTTTTACTGAAAAAAAAGGTACACAGCAAAAGCTGAATTTAGAGAACTTTCTACTTTGATACAGCAAAGACCTTCAGCCCACATTGAGCAGCCGGAGGAAGGCATTCTTTACGCCTCAGTTTCTTCACTCTGGGGCTGCTCAGAAGTACCTCAAAAATTAGTGGCAAAGCCAGAGACAAAACTATGGACCAGAAGAGCCCAAGCCTACACATTTTGCAACTTCCAGTCCTCTTCTTTTCTGTAATGTCTTTGTGAACACACCTACTCCCACAGCTGCAACAATGAACTGAAAAGGTTACTACCTCCAACTCCTCCTGACTGCCCACATTTCTCCTTTTACAGAGGATTACCCAAATCTGTTAGTCAAATCACTCATAAGATTGCTCCCTAACCCACATTTGTCAAAGCCAAACAAGTTAGCAAAAGTAACCACTGCAGAATAATCACAAAAACAAACCTTGCCAACAGGTAAAGGAGTGCAAGTCTCCAGTAGGAAAGCAAGATGAAGTTTTTCGGACAGCGTAGCTGCTGCAGGAGGGTAAGTGCCTCTACTCCAAGTGCGATACAGTCAGAACAGTCCCCTCCTATTTTCAATCTGTTCCTACCCCTCCAGAGTCTTTTTGTTTTCATTCAGTACCACTTATTTCCTGCCACACTAAAAAAGTGGTATAATAAATGACTGTAAATATAATATCACATTTTTTGGGTGATTTTAGAAATAGTTATTAAATATCTGCCAGACTACCTACTTCCATTTTTTCTACCTATTTCATGCCCCTGAACTCATTACATAAAGATTTACTTCCCTTTCCCTGCAATAGTTCTGCTTTCTGTGGCTTCTATTGTCTTTCTTTTGGATCCTCTTTTTATTAAACCTGGTTGTTTTGATGAAATATAGAAAAGAAATGAACTTACAAGCAGCCCATTTCCTTGCTTAAACGTGAAGCTCTTGTCAGAAGGTTACAACATAGCATCACCATACATCAAGTAATTCTTCTACAGACAAAAAGCTTCTACTTTTCAAAACAACACAAGTCAAATACCAGAATAAAATACATAATACTGCCCCAGTCTCCTTAGGAATTCAACAACCATAGTATAGATAAACCCAGAATTTCAGCATTTAATGCTGCAGACTTTTTTTCCCCCCAGATCATGGTGTTTCCATATCCACTGACTCAGTATTTCTTTACTCTTGTTTAACACCAGAAGGCATGAATGCATTTGCAAAATCTGAATGTAAGGCTTAAAAACCATGTGGCTACTCTATTGAAAGAAAAATTGGCTGCAATGAAAGATCTAAGCTCAAAACACTCTATTAGATGTGCTGTTCTTCCACTTATGTTTTTTAAAGTAGATCTATAGCTGCCCACATGACAGATTAATATTGTTCCACAGTAGTTAGGTGCTTGGCATTACATTTTTGAAGCATCTACAGGCCTTCAGGGCTGAAAGTGTTCACATCTTCAGCAATCTATAATGGTTCCTCTAGAGGCCAGCACTTGCTTCATAATGAAACATGCCTCCATAAATCAGACCGCAGAAGTGGCACTTGAGTACGTCACCATCTATCTTAGCAGTTTCTCTAAAGGATGTTGGGTAAAGATCATCTCCCGGCACTGCAACCAGGGAAAGGACCATCACAGTTGGCATTGATAAAGCATGTGCTACTTAAATCTGAAGACACACTAAGTCTATGGAAAAAAAAACACATCCTGCTGGTGTTAGCATGCCTCAGGCAGTGGTAGAAGCTTCAGCAACTCATCTTCAAAAGGCAGAGAGCCAGGGCTCTAGAAACCTGCAAAAATTGGCTAAGCCTGCAGTCGTTTTTTTTTTTTTTTTTTTTTTTTTAAGTTGAGCATCTTCAAAGTCTACAATTCTAACTGTAGGGCACAGCAGCTGCCACTGCAGATTTGATCCTCTCAGCTTTTGGCAGCTCTCAACTTGAAATTCTAGCAAAAGAATTTTTCAAGTTGCTATTATTGCCTGTCATGGATTTATAAATATTGTGCACTATCTGCTGTGGCATGGCTCTCATGGGACACCAGTGCATGCCAAAAGCATAACAGAATGAAAAACAGTTCCTATTCTTCAAATAAATGCTAATTTTTTTTTAACTGTGCTCACACGATGCGTTTGGT
Source organism: Aramus guarauna (assembly GCA_013400195.1). Classification (NCBI taxonomy): domain Eukaryota; kingdom Metazoa; phylum Chordata; class Aves; order Gruiformes; family Aramidae; genus Aramus; species Aramus guarauna. Next base: position 1,395,098 of record VXBL01002375.1, on the reverse strand, counting down.
GATCAGCTTCAATAGCACAGAATATATATCAGAGGCAAAAAAGCTGATTGTCTTTTCCAGTAGTATTCAGCTGCTACTTTCATTAAGCTTGTTTAATTACATTCCAGATGCTAATTTGCAAGTTGATACCAGAGGGTGCAGGACAGTTTGCCTTTGAATCATTTTTTTCTGTGATGTGATGGTCTTGAAGCACACCACTACCCTCCAGTAGCCCTAGCAAGATATTCTGACAATTAGTGCAAAAGAAAGCAGTATTGATCTTGACAGAAAAATATTAATCCTCTACCCATTTTATTAAATTAATCTCCAGGAATTTTAAATTTATCATCATTGCCATTTCACAGCAAATCTTATGTAAAATATACATAGCATACTTCAGATTTAATTTGTTTTAATTTCAACAGCAATACCATTTGTTATTTGGTTACTTTACTGGAAAAAGCCCACATCTGACTTAAAAGGTAAATATTTTAAACTGGCAGCCATAACACAATATGAAGTGTTTACAAGTACAGTTGAGCTTTATCACCTGAAACTTTGCTGGTTAAGTTAATGCAATTACTAAATTGTTATTAGATAACAGTATCTAGTAAAAACAAAGGAAGGGTTAAGGCACATGCAAGTCTCAAAGATCTAAATATCTATTTCAACAAATTGGTAGGCTGCATTTCTGCATGCTTGTTATAACAGTGAATATCTGCTGCCATTTATGGTTGTGTATGAAGTCAGTTTAATTAGGACGACCTTTCTAAATAGGAAAAGTTGGAGATTTACCAATTTTGGTGCCTTTTTTGGTTGCTCTTACAAAGAGTGACTTAAAATAAAAGCTTGAAAACTAGCTGAGAATAAGATGAAATTTTTAGCTTCATAGCACAGCTCTTTGACATTTGCATCTTTGAAAGCCAACTATGCTGTAGCCATTCATTCCAAGGATTTGCAGTCCATGTTTTCAGTATGACTAGCACACATGCCAAGTGCACAGTCACACAAGAAGAGGTTGGAAAGAGACTCTCATTCTTAGAGGCATGAGAGGAGAGGGGAAAAAAAAAAAAGTAGAGAATCTACCTCTACCTACTGGTTCTTCCCATCAGTCATCCAGTGTAATGCTAATTACAGAAGAAATCTGAGTGCCTATTAAAAATATGCCAAAATTTCTGATGCATTTATAAATACAGTAGGGCCAGAAGTCCAGTGTCTTCAGATACTGCCTGAAACATTGCAGCAACACAGGAATCCTGATCTTACGGCATTTTTGTAATTTTGAACATCTATAACTATATATTGACAGAAAAGGAGCCAGTTCCAGAAATAATTGGAAAAATTGCTTATTACTAATTCTTAGTCAGTTTAATGACCCGAAAGCTTCTCAGAACAAGTTGTTTTTTTGTTTTTACAACAACTGGTATTACACATCACATTTCTTCAGATGTAACAGGGTATAACACATCACATTAAATTTTAAACTCAATTAATTTATTTTAGAGAGGAACACAGTAGACTGATGGGATCACCACCTGCAAGTATACCGCAGTCACAGAAACATTTGAAGGGGAGGAAGTGACCCAAAGCAGTTGCACAACAAAGATGAGGAACATCTGCAGATCCTTTCTGAAGTAAAATCAACTTTTTCCTTTTCCATGTTATTCAGTGATAATAAATAGCTGTAAGATCTGTTATATCTGCATTTTAGGCTGAAATGATTGTAACTGTTACAAGTCATTTTTAATGGGTTCAGTTTTGTGTTTAATTCTGTTTTTTCTTCACTGTGAAATTATTAATCAATTGGAATGAGAAGGAGCATTCACAGAAAGTCTGAAGAGATTAAGGTGGTTTAAAAGAGGGCTTGACATTACTTATTCTGATCTTAATCATGACACTCCGGCTTTTAGCTCTCCTGAATGATTCTCTATAATGAACAACCAAACATTTTTCAATTTTTATCAAGATCAGTAAAACACAAACAACCCACAACTTTATAAATCTTCTGATAATCAGCTTTTAGGTAGATATTCAACATAAAAGTGCAGTTACTAGTTCTGAAATACCCAATCAACCGGAAATCTAATTGGTTTCATACACTACTTTTTGTTGCTTTTACAATCACACTTTCTCTTTCCAAAATTGAGAGAGAAGGACTGACTGAAAGCCAGCAATATTGACTATGCAAAGGCTGTTAAATTCCTGAAATCAACTTTAATCATTAAGTTGTATGTTTTTAAAGCTTTCACCTACATTCAAATCACGAAAATTTTTCCATACATCAATTTGCAAGCAGCTCTATTTCTTTAAGTTTATTTTACCCATCAACTTTTACAGCTTTGTAGTAAGTTGACATTAGTATTTTTTAAGTACAGGGAAACTAGAGCAGATTTAGCTTTTTTAAAGCTTCAAGCCTCTTAAATCCTTACAATCATGAGAATGGAGGGAAGATATACCAGGCTTTAAAAAAAAAAATATTCTTACCTCCATGTCTGGTTTGTATTTATCTTCAAATACTGCCATAGCTGCTAATGATCCAGAACCTACAGCAACAAAATTAGGACACTTGTTTAGCCGCTGTGCTTAGATACAGTACTTTAAAGATAAAAAAGTATTAGTACCATAAACCAGACTGAAGTCTACCTTAGCTTACTATAGACTCCAAAGCATCTACCCTTTCAGTCCAGCACCTAATCTGATCCTAAATTTATAGCTAGCGTACACAGACTTGTCACGGTCCCCATTCTGACAGCCTTTTTCATTTTACTATTTTGAACACTAAGATATGAAAATGAGGTTAGAAAAAGAGAGTTAATGAATGCCACCATTTGGAATTCCTGCTCCTCCATGTCTGTCCCCATATTTGTGCCTGGCCATGTTAGAGGGTACGTCACTTAATACTAAGACACTCAGAAGAAGTGCTTTAACGAGCTGCCCTGGCAGTGTCACCTTTACACACAGGGATGAGTAAACCAGCAATGGTAATAGGGTAGCCGGCTGCTGCCATCAGGTTATTTCCCATATCTACTTTAAAACAGTTTATTATGCATTTACTTTGTGCCATTATTTTTACATTGAACAATAACAGCTGAATAGACAAAGTGACAGATATGGAAACATGGGTTTAACATTAATTCCCTTAAAGGATGCAGTGCAAGTGTAGTAATGGAGCAGAAGCCACCTCTACCCAAAGCATTGTAACTGCAGATGTTATAAGTGTGCTTTCTGTAAATTAATAAGAAAAGAAGTATGATACTATTTGAAACTGTAAACTTGCTTTGGTCAGAAAGAGTGAGTCTTCAGGAAGATATCTTGTCTGTCTGTGGCCCTAACCATATTTCAGAGCGTGCTACTTTTGGGGAGTGAATAAAGTTACCTGCAATTTTTTACTCCAATTAGAAGATTTTTTGGCATTTATTACTTTTTAACTTGTTTTGCATACTGCTATCTGTTTAGCTGGGTCACAGAGAAAGCCATATTTTCTATTTAAAATGATTTGTGTATATCGCTTGACCACCTCAATGGTTTAGTGAAAGAAAAAGGCAGCGATTAAACAGTTTCAAATGAGGTGTCCTGCTGATTTTATCAAGTCTGCTGAATGTATAATGAAAAAGGAGAAGCTGACAGTGACACTGTTGAGAAAATACAGACTACCTTATCTGAACCATTTAAGGAGGTCCAATTATAGATCAAATTTAAAGGGTAGAAACAGCAGATTTACAGACACAAATCAACGAACATGGTAATCCCAATGAATATGACAGATATTCCTGTTACAGAATATTGCTGTGGTTGAGGATCATTACCTTTACAGTACCAAATACATCACATCTAAAAGCAGTAGGACATTAAGTGTGTACTTGTATTACAGGCAATGACTATTCATTTACACCTTGGAGCAATACATGACTCCATTTTTTAAATGCTGAAACTGGGAATAAAGAAGATTTTTAAGCAACTAATAGCAGGAGTGAACTGCTGATACAAACAGCTGATCTCACAGAACAAATCACAGGTAAAAGGAATTTTACTGATCCTTCACACAAGGTCAAAATAAGGTGTGTTCCAATACAAATACAAGACTTGAACTGTAAAATAATTCTGTGTGTGGAATGACATAGGGACACTTCTAACGGGGGGGAATCTGAGATGGTCTCAACTAAGACCACATTCTTACTACACTCAAACGAAGGCCTACCATAAGCAGAATGGGAAGCTACAAAACTAGAAAAAACAATCTTACCCTTGGATAAGGGGTCTTTGAAAAAATTAAGAGCATAAAGACTAGAAAATATGCACAAGTAAAAGTATAAAAGGTAGTATCTGACAAGTTACTCTACATTAAAGCTACTGAGCTAGGAAAAAGTAGTCTTAATTTCTTAAGATTTCTGACAAAAAATATAAATAACACAAGTATTGCAACAATCTTATACACGGCTCAGCCTGGATTCATTCCTCCAGCTCCTTTTTAAAAGAGGTTCCCAAAAGAACCTGTGAGCAGGAACTCAGTAGACTTATAAAGAAGAAAAAGGAAAGAGACAGGAGGAAAGGGGCTGGCAGAGATTTACCTTACATGAAATCCTTTATACATAAACAATTATACTGTTAATTATCTCCCTATATTACCAAGATGCAAATAAATGCCAAATTTAGTATCAACTTTAAATAAATAAATGCAGACAGTCCTATAAATTAGGTTTTCAAAGATCTGTTGAAAGTCTTAAGTTATTTAAGCCTATATATAGACATTTACATCTAAAAACCACAATCCCAAGGAGGCTCTAGCAGAACAGGAAGTAAAGCTGGAAAAGCTTAACCAACCCTGAGTTTATTTTTTCCTCTACTGCTTATAAATCCTAAACATAAGTTTTATAAGCATGCATTTTAAAAAAGTGCCTTAGCAAAGTCACACAGCACAGCTCAGCATTCTCTGAAAGAACAGATTTTTGTAATATTAAATAGCACAGTGAAAATTCTTTACTTTTACTAGCACCAGATGTAAACACTATGGTTTTTAAAAACAAATAGTTGTATCTTTCTGAGTTCCTGCATCAAAACAAATCTGCTGTTAGACAACAGCAATATGAACTGTTTTGAAAAATACTAATGTGGTGCACATATTCACCTGTAGCACATTAACTAAGAAAATCCCCTCCATCCCCAGTTTGCCCAGCTGGTGGACTGAAAGCCCATCACTTGATCATCCATGCAGAAAACCAGCAGTGGACAGTTGCTTGTGAGCACAGTTGTGAACTTCACTATCCAATTACACTGACTTCCCCCTACTTGTCAAATTCCACATATGATCCAAACAACCCCACAACGTTCCAAGCAGTTCAATTGACTTGTGAAAGCTATGCATTGTAACAGGCAAGCTGGCAATAAAATCTATGAACTTAAGTAAACATTGGAAGTATGGTTTTCTTATTGCAGTACCTATAAAAGCACAGAAAACTTAGCTATTAACAGTCTATGGAGAACTTGTTTGTATGTGGGGAAACAGCTGTTCTCTTGTCCACATATTCAGTGCCCACCAATAACTCATTTTTAACAAGCATGCTCTCCCTTTATGTAGAAACAAGCTTAACAATTCCTAAACAATGTCTGGAGAAAGATAAAATCCAAACATTGCAAAACACTGTCCATTAATTAGGGATAGATGTCCCCACCTCATACACACAATAACTGATTTAAGTCACTACCAGCTGAGATTCAACATAACTAAGATGCAGCAGTTCAACCTCAAATCTATTAAAATATTCAGGAAAGCTATGAGATAACTCGTCATTAAATTGCACCTTTAACTGAGCTCAAAGTAATACCTAACCAGGTATTTATCTTAGATAACATTAGTTTGAAATCTTTACAACACACAACAATACAGAAACAGGAACTTTCCTTTGTTGGATTTGTTTTTAAATGTTGAAAGTTTACAACTGTTCTGTGTATGAGCAATACAGATAATTAGAACAAAGTATAATTGGTAAAGCCATCGTGTATTTGTATTGTATAACATTCAGGAAAAAACCCTTTCAGCTAGATATTTAAAAAAAAAAAGTAACTGCTACGAATAGTTACACTTCAACAACCTTGGAAACAATCATCAAGAAAAAGATGCCATATCAATTCCAAAGAATTTACTTTGCATGCATTTTCAGTAAACTACACTTTAGAAACAAGTATTCAGGAAGTATTAATCTAGCATTTAAATATATAAAAATATTGATTGCCAGCAATTAAAGAACTACAGAAATTGAGATGCAGAGGTGTATTCTGAGGCAAGTGCTTTCAGTCTGATAATTAGCATTAACTAGGAAGTTATGAGACCCTAAGACATTTTTTTTTCTTTAGGAACCATTGGTCATTCCGTAAGTTTTCACAACTAAGTCATTAAAAAATTTTCTGAACTCAACTGTGAAACTCACTTAAAATCCCATTTGGTCTTTACTTGAGTTGTACCATTTCAATATTGATTTAATGTGAAAGATTATTGATACATAGCAAAAAATACAGCCAAGAATAATTTGCAGTGTTTTGCAACTGCATCAGCTTTTCTAAAACAGATGAACTGGATCTTTTTAATAGAACATTCACTGAAGACAACTTCTTATTGCTAAGCACAGTCCATTTTCATCACCCAAGGACCTGTTTGCTACCTCAGTCTGCCACACTGGAGTACGTACAGAGCCTTGAGAGAGTAACATTTAGCACTTCCTAATCCATCAGTGTCAGGGCTCCCTGACAGGGCATTTATTCACACACACTCATTGTTATTCAATTTGCTATTCATTCTAGGTAAAAATCCGGTGATCTCCACAGCCCCATCGATTGGGATCATTTTTCACCCCGGTTCCTGGCTGAGGGGCTGAGTCTCAGCAGCGGTACTGCTTGCTCTGCAGGACGACATTGCCAATGCATGAAGAGCTGATTTATGAATATGAAGCAACACTGGTACCAGGGGACCAGTATGAGCCACTAGAGAGGGCTGGAACATACTTACTGTTTCCGAAAGCTGAACTACAGACTTCAAGTGCTTTAATTTTATGCATGCATTTCATTATAAGTCTTGGCCAGAAGCTCTCCTAGACAAGCCAAGCAATCAGACAATCTTGCACCGTTTGCTGAAATCCAATTTTGTCCTTTGTCAGCATAAACATTTTAATTTGATGTTTTCACTCCTGAGTAAGCACTGAGTATCTTTTAAATATCTCTTGCAAGGGAGGACACCACTCTATCCATCTGCAAACACACTCCAGCTAAATAAAAAACACACTCCAGCACATTAAAACAAATGAAAACCCAATACCTCAACAACCTTTCCTATTTAATACTGAATTTCCAGATGTTAACTGACCAAAACTTCAATAAGCTGCCCTTAGAACATTTGGAAAAAAACCCAATAGATTAGTCTAAATAAGATCAAAATACAATTCCAACTACTATATCTGATTTGACCTTTGATACCTTTTCTGCTGCCTCAGTTCTGTCACTTATATGGATAAGCTAATCTCTTTTTATTAAAATATATCCCAGGCACTAGAGAAAGTATCAGTGCACAAGGCATAGAAAGGTAAAGAACATTTATGCTGAGAAGAGCTTTGACAGCATGGACAAAAAGTAACATGTAATCACCAGACAGACCTGGTACAGCTGACAGCAAATCAAAGTTTAAGTTAATTGTAGCTTATTTCATTGATATTCTACTTCCTACTTGTTTGAACTACTTCTACTATGTTATTGTTGGGGGGGGAAGAAGAGGAGTGGCCACCATTTTCAGACATTCCACATTTTAAAGCTTTTAAAACATAGGCACAAAAGTAACCACGTACATAATGGAAGTTGTGTGACTTTATTCAGGCAACCAACTGCTACCAGCTATCCGTATAGAGTCAGTTGTGGTTTACTGTTTACTACAATATTGGGTACAAGGCAATTATAAGAATCAGACATTTACTTTTTTTATATATGTCAAAGGCTAAACAATGACATCACATGACTGGTAGGTGGATTTTATTTGCCCAGTAAGTGATTTCCCAGTTCCTAAGGTAATGGCACCATCTATTGGTCCAACACCACCTCTGCAGAATTTCTGCAAGTTAACTGTATAATGAGAACTGGTTAACCAGATGATTCAGTTTAACAGTGGCACTATTTCAGTAGCACAAAGGTCCAGAAGAAAAAGAAAAGCCTTTAACATTTCAAAGAATATAGTAAGTAGGTGTTTTATCTAGAGATGCCAATCATTACTAGAAAGACATTAACTAAAATTAAAGTTTTTATCACAGTCAGCATAAAAGCTGCTTCAGACATAGGCTGAATCTGGTTTACTGATCTGACACACTTAATCTTCTGATATATTTAGACTCTACATTATACTTGTATAGCTCTACAAAAACCAAGCTTTCCTTTAAAAATCATCCAAGTCTTCAGAGACCCAAGTCTGAAATCATACAGTGTCATCTTGAACTATCAGAGAGCAAAAATAATTGTAACCCTGGTTATGTTTGGAATTTTACTTTTTGAGATATGGTATTCTCAGTAGGGCATTAACCTTAAAAGCCACAGATGAAACCAAGCAAGAATATTATTAGCTCAGAAAGCACTAGTTTAATCTTTTTTTTTTTTTTTTTTACTCCCAGATTATTTCCTATAAATCACAAAAGAATTCAGAACCAATCAAGCTCAACACCACTATTGAAAATATGCTCTTTACCTAACACTGGGCAAGTTCTGTAATATTTGCGATGTGTGCCCTTCCCTTCAAGGCATGTGCTATTTCCCTTCTCAATAATATATGAGGATGATAGCAACCACCAAGTCTCTCCTGCAAGTTGCAAAGCTTATTCAGGATCCTTACCATAGGGTCTCTCCAAGCGTGTCTCAATAATTAAGGTACAGAACAAGATTCTGCAGAATTTTGTCTAGAGGACATGGATACAGAATAGTTAGAAGACACAGGAGGAATGACAAGTTAAATTCACAAATTAAGATTAGAGCTGAATGAAGCGGAATAGTCTGTATTCCATAATACAGTGTCTTCCTGAATATACTCATAAGAGGCCTCTAATTTCATTGTTTACCAAGATCACAGTTAAATGGGTATATGCTCAAGAGCCATTTCACAACTTGAAATTATTGCTACTGCAAAGCAGCACTGAGGAGTTCAAAAGTTTAATTCTCTCCTACCAAAGGAGATGGAAGAATACCTACAGAAGTGGAAGTAATGGAGCAATGTTTCTGCTTTAGGTGAGACAGATGAGACACTCCAGAAAAGCTGTCTGATTTGTCTAAGTATTTTGTGGCAGCAAAATCATATTTCCAAGTTATCCCATATTCTTGGTTATAATTGAAAAAAACATCAAATAAGACTACATTTACCAAGATTGTATTTTACAATATCCCCTGAACATTGCTTTGGTAACTGGTCTTGACAGGGTAGTAAGTACCTAAGTATCAAAAAGCATACAAAAATCTGTGGTTTCAGCTTTCAGGATTAGCACACTTCCCAATTCAAAACTGAAAGTGATACACGCAGTATTGCATACACATATAGCTCAAATTATTGTTGACACAGAAAATGTTACATAGACAGAAGAGCTGAGGTACTAACACTTAACCTGATGGTGGGCTACTAATGTCAAGCTGACCTCAACAGACAGAACTAAACTTCTTTAGCAAGAAGCTCCATACAGTAGTTAAGACCAATTATTGTATGTAGCAAGTAAACCAGGTGGTGCTTCACTACAGTGAAGCACCTTCTTGAGTAAGATACAGCTGCTGCTTAGCAAGAAATACAGAAACACAACAGTTCCAAACAAGCAGCAAGGCACATTTTTTTCCTAATGAACTACAGAAAGACTTCAGGTAGAATATAATTCCCTAAGTTAGGCTTTATATGCACCATGACTTAGGACCATCTGCCTATCAAATTTCTAAAGATTTTTTTTTTTAGCAAGTTTTTGGGAATCCTACAATTCTCTTGCTTTAAGGTATGCTGGGGAACACACAGAGCAACTTTCCTAATAGCATTTTTCTGGCAGCTTAAGTTAGCCCATGTTTTTGAAGTGTTAGAAACAGAGCAGTGCACCTGCCTCACAAATATGGGTACAACTTTATCTGTGAAGCCTGAGGTCTGTACAGCTCCAGCAAACAATGGAACTTAAGTAAAAAAAATTTAAATAATAATTTGAAGTGCTCACACTTTCTACCAGGCAGTTGTGTTACAATACTGAGGGAGCATCACTCACCCATAGTGACGTAAGGTAATTTGTCAGTTGATCCATGGGGATATATGCTGTAAAGGTGAGGTCCCGTGACATCTACTCCCCCTAAAACCAGGGCAGCACCAATGTAGCCTTGATACCTAGGAGCAAGGATTACACGTGAATGTGAAAATCCCGAATAAAGCTGTGGTTCTTTTTAATATAACAGACACATTTGAGAGCTTTTCTGTGATTACACCAGGTACATCTTCATATTAGAAATACTACTTTTACTATCTATGTGCAATAGTTTAAATTAAGACATTTACTAAAATACACTGTATTTCAGCATCAAGCAGAACAAGCACTGGACAAGCAAGTGGGCTGGATAATACATTTGTGCTAACAGGGAGAGAATTCGGTTTAGTCTTCAAGCCTTAAAAGCTTAATTGCAGATACAGGAATTCCATTTATTTAGAGACTTCAAAGAAAATATATTCTTCTGTTTCCCCATGAGATGTTCTTGTCTGCTTTTAACTTCTTAATTTATTTTGTGACACACTTAAAGGCAAACTGCCCAGCAATACAGCATTAAATGACAATAATTCAGCTCAGTCACTTAGTTACACAAAGCACTTTTTCATTGCTTTATTTCACCTTGTTGGAGACTTTCCAATAGCTTGAACAATATCTTTAATTGCATACACTTGTTTCATTCTTTCCTTCTCTTTCACCAGAATTTTTTTTTCTTCTGCAATAGACAGCAGTAAACAGTACTGGAATATTTAAGGGTTTGGAGAGTATGCCCTCAATCTAAGGGCATGTTCTACATCATGCTGCTAGTTGTGAAGTTCAACTGCCATACTATCATGGTCTGTGATCAGTCAGGCAATCAAAATCTTCGCGTAACTGCAGTACAACTTCTAACTATTTTACTCATTTATCTCACTAAACCACCAGCACACTCCTATATTAATAGCTGTGGGCTTCAAAATGGTTAAACATTTTATTCTTTTGAAATAAAATACATTTTAAGGTAGTGATTCTATTACAAGTCACATGACATTCCCAATTTTACAAGCTTGGACATTACAAGATTATTACTGGTCCAGCCATCTAGCCACAGAGATGCACAGCAGCTTTCATGGTTTGATCATCAGTTTATTAAACTATTGTTCTATTTTTGCTGTGTAAACACTACAACACTGTACAACTATAGTATAAATTCTCTAAGACATCACAGACTTGATTTCTCTGCCATCTCAGTTCAAAAGTCTAAGAAGCAAAAGAGCAATTATTAAATCTTTCCTAAAATCTTGTTATGGAGGTTAAGTAGACTAAGGAAGGACATGCCTTCACTGGAGCTTACATCTTATCTGATGGTTTTAACAGCTTCGTTAATAAGAAGAAACCCATTCAGTTACCTGAAAAGCATTTGCTTTAGCATTCGATTAGCTGTGACTACTCTTGGAAGTCGCCCAGTAGACAGTGAATGGAGTTCCAGATTGGAAGAAATCAGTTGAGTTGTCATATCAGTATCTGCAGCTGTTCCTGCACCACAACAGCTGAAAAATATTATGAGCAAGTTAAGAAAAGGTGGGGAGGACAGGGAAAAGAAATAACTCTACACTTAGTTAAACAAGCAGAAATTTTCTCCTTGTAACATTAAGAAAGTTAAGTTCTCATACAGTCAGTGTTTTCAGAGCATGAAACAAGATAGTCTGTTTAAATATAAATGAAGTAACAGAAATCTCCAATAAATTAAGTTACAATTTTAAAGTTACCTGAACATTGGCTGTCAGCAAAGGGCACTGCTAAAAATCCTCATACTATTACCAATACTGTTACACAATAAACAATTTTAATACTTACTAGATATTAGGGGAGATGAAGTGTATTTTTGAACAGTTCTTGTCAGCAACAACCATTCCTTCAGTTGCTCTCGTATCTGCTCCGAGGACTATGCCATCCTACAGACAGACAGAATTATTCCCAGAGCCTCCATTTCCCAAAGGGACCTTCCCAGCACCGACGGCGAGGTCGGGGGCCCGGGGCAGGCGGAGGGGCGGCACAGCCGGCTCCGCACAAGGCCAAGCGTGACTCAGCACCGCGGAACCTCTGCCACGAGCCGCGCCGGGACGCCGCTTCCCGAAAAGACCGCCCCGGAGCCCAGCGAGCGGCCTTGCCCCAGGGCCCAGCGGCCTTTCCCCGGCCCCAGCTCAGGAGCGAGGGGCCGCCGCGCCCCCGCCGGGCTCGGCCTCGGGGTGGAGGAGCGGCCCGCGGCCCAGACAGGCCTCTTGCCCGCCGCGAAGCGCCGGAGGGACGCGCCCGGCGCCCACCTCACCTTGAAGACGACGCCGGCGATAGT
>VXBL01002375.1:1319231-1382454 GCA_013400195.1 Aramus guarauna | reverse complement strand
CCAGGACAGAGTCCCTGCAACACAGGGCGAGAAGTAGGGCCGGGCAGGGGCCGGGCCTGGCCTGCCCCAGCCGCAGCCCCCGCAACCCGCTGCCGTCTGGGCCCGACCCAGGCCCAGAGTCCCGCCCGCGCCGCGCCTCACCGAGCACAGTTGTCGAAGCTGAAGCCACCGCTCGGTGCCTGCAGCACAGAAGCCGCCGCCATCTTATCGCTCCGGCAAGCACGGGTGACGCCTGCCGAGTACTTCCGGGTCAGCTGCCGGCTCGCGTACCGGGGCGGGGCCTGGGTCGCGCCCGCCTCTGCCCGCCCGCGAAATGGCGCCGCGGGGCGGGGGGCACCGTGGGGCTTTTGTCGCTGGGTTTGCCCGGCGTTACCGGCCCGCGGGCTGCGACGCCCATGCGGGGTGTGCCGGGCTCTGCCCTGCCCCGGTTTGCGTCTGTATCTGCCCGTCGTGCTCGGGCCCGGTGGTGTTCCGGCTGTGAACAAAGTTCCAGCTTTGAACAAAATCCGCTGGTCTCTGAGGAGGGGGGTGTCAGCGCGGGGGGCGGCGGCCACCGTGCTCGGGGCACGGCCCGTACCTGCGCCTTGAAGGCAGGCGGCTCAGCGCGGGCACCCCGGGCCGTGCCCCACCGGGCCGGGCACCCCAGGGCCTGCACCGGCCGCGGCCGAGGGTGCGTTCGCCCAGCGGAGGGGACGGAGGGCGGGAGGAGCCGTTGCCGTGCTGTTCATGTAACGGTTATGTGGGGAAAGAAAAGATAAACGCCCCTGCTCAAAATCGGGGAAGTCCTGCTGCTTGTCAGGGAGGTCAGTAAAATTTAGTATTTTCTGGGTAAACTACATCCGGCCTCCACCTTAACTCCCTCCGGCTTGCTGACCTGTTCAAGGGAATGGCCCGACGTATCTCCAGGGGAAGAACTTGTGGCAGCCTCCCAGGAAAGGGTGTGTTTTACAGCAGTGCAGACACGTAGTGAGATTTTTGCAAGGTCTATCACACATCTAATTTGCTTTCTAGATGTGTAAGTGCCTGAAATTAAAAACACTGTTGATAAAAAAAAAAAAAAAAAGTAGCATGTTACTTGTTCCAAACATTAAATGCTAATTCCGTGAGACCCTCTCTCAACAACACAAGAACTTAAGCAGTGCTTCGGCTTCTTGCCTAAAGGAAACTCCAAGTATTTTCTGGAGTAAAGTGTCATCCTTCCTGAGGTGGGTAACGCTCAGCACATGACATCGTTGGGGCACGTGGTGTTGCTCAGCTGAGCTGGCCAGCGTTTTGCTCCAGGAGCGTTGGCTCTCGCATCAGAAGCAAGTCAGACACCTTGCAGCCTTCCTCTGAGCAGCACCCAGTTAGCAAATGGCCTAAAAATGAAGCTGGGTCCCACGTGTCCACACCAAACCTGCAGTGTCCCTCCTAAAACCCAGTGTTCTCCATCAGTGTGTTACTCAGATGAAATTCCACCAACAAAAGTGAGGTGAGTGGGCAAAGCTGCTGTGTAAATAGGCTTTTCCTTTCAATGCTCAAAAATACTTGCCAATGGGAGGGAACAAAAATGGCCATGGGGAAGAAAACCCAACCCCAACCTCTGGCTTCGTTGTGCCGGTCTTGCAGCTAAAAAGCACAGCAGTGTTCAGACGGGGAGCTGCACGAAGTGCAGCACTAGCCCCTGCCCGTGAGTGGGAAAGTCCTGCAATGAAATATGAAAGAATCCATTTATGTTAGGGATGGGGAAACAAAGGATCCTGCGATTTACCACCTCTCACCCAGGACGGCTTGCAGATGGTAAACTCAGACGTGCTGACATTGCTCCCAAGTCGCTGTGCCACTGAAGAGCTGCAAAAGGCACCTGATATTTGAAATCTGGAAAAAGGAGCGGACATTGTTGTCCTAAGTGCCCTTTGGTTTCTGTTAACCATCAGAAAGCTGCGTTGCTCTGCCCGCGCAGGCTGAGCTCCTGAGTTCACTTTCTTGGCATAGACTAAATCGGACAGTGTCCTGTGTATGGATTCATCCTGCTCTGTCTGTAGGGACTGGGTGAGACTTGACTGCCTAGTTTGAGATGGAGCACAGTGGACTGAGAGCTTTTGTACAAAAGACCATCTTTAAGATAAGCACACAGAGAACCTGTACTCTGCACGCTCTTCTCCCCCTACTTTCAGCCTTTGAGTAACTGAATTCCCATTTTCTTGTACACCGGTTAGGCTGGGAAGCTGGCTGAGAGAAAGAATATCCTGCTGCCAGATGCTCTTTTTTTATTCTAACACAGTTGTTTTTCTCTTCACTTGATAAAGTTAAAATAAACAGTCTCTGGGGTGAATTACAGGCATCAAAATTGGATTGGCATACAAACTATAGAGCAGTTGGTGGTTGGGAGTCTGGGGAAAAAGAAACAGCAGGTTTTAGCTAGAGGGGACAACAGCTTTATTTCCCTCTTGGTCCTTGACAACTAAGCAGATGTCCTACAATTATTGTTTTACCTTCTAGTAATACGGTGTCTTTTCCTATCCTCCCAGGTACGCGGCTGGCTCTTTTGCAGATGTGCAAGTACACCTCTTCCCTAGTTCAAAGCCGTCTTAGTGCACCACTAGCTCCATCTATTGCCGGTCAATGGCAGGCTGAGATTCCGACAAATGCTTGTTTCTCCCTCTCAACTTTATAGGATACCAATTCCCAGTCCCATTTATGTAGATACAACTGATGGTCTTAAGATCTTTTCTGAACGTCTTGCATGGGCTTTTTCATACCTGTTGTATTGCAAAATTTGCTTCTGGGTCGATGCTCTCCACTGTGCACACAGGTGTCTTGTTCACGTTTTCTACAGTCCTTCAGAGTCCTCAAGTGCAGTTGTTAGCAGGACCGCTAAACCCTGGCAACTGCCCTGTGTTCCTCTGCGCAGATGATGGGGGAATGGGTGGTGTCCCTACACACAGCCACTGTCATTGGGACCCACTGTACTAGATTGGAAGAGACATAACGTGATGGTCCTGTTTTGAAGAGCTTGGGAAGTTGGTAAGTCTAAAAGTATCAGAAAAAAAGCACGTTGGGGAAAAGAGCATCAAGTTAAATGAATTTTTAGGTGTCTGGGCCAATATATTAAGGAGTGCTTGCATGGCCTGACAGACAGCAAATGGTCTGTTCAGCAGTTTCTGCTTAGCACGAGGAAGGTCATCTGTGCGCTGTCTGAAATACCCTCTTTGAAAATTTAGGGCTATGTACTTTCAGGGCTTACCTTCAGCTGCTATGATGAATTGTGCTGAAGCCTGAAGAATGCAAACATTTCTCTTCATTTCTTAAAGAAGTCCTGAAGTCTGTTTCTAGCCTTAACAAAGCTGCAATCCAGGTTTATCATCCTACAAGACATCTGACAGAGAAGTTAAATAGCACTCCAGACACATTTTTAAAAACTTACTTGGGATTCAAGGAATGTTAGTGTTTTTCTCAACAGGTGGGCATTCAAGCTGAAGCCTATGTCTTCACAGTATGTGTGTGTATATAATGTACAAACTCCCAGGTATTTTAGTGTCTGCATTTATTCGCTGCCTGGTTTCCCAGTTTTGTATTCAGGGCTTTCTTTGTGCCTGAGTGCCAAATGACATCTCAAATTCTTGGACCTTATTTAAAGAGACATTGGGTAAGTTGGAATGTTTAACAAAATCGTCAGTACAGTTTTACTCTACAATGCTCGCACCTGCTCTTGCAGTATGAAAGACAAACATGCTGCTTCTTCAGGGTAACAAGCGTAAATCGTCAGTCAATTTTTTGCTCTCTAGAATAAGGGAGTTGGAAAAAGTAAAGTCTTAGCAGATGAGGCTTTTCATCCTGTAGAGACAGGATTGGGTTTATGTCATGGGACAGAGTGATGGGCAGAGGGTTTCTGTTGCTCCAGCACTCTGATGGAATAACTTGGCACCTAAACCTGTTTGCTGAAGGTTTTCAAAGGACAGCCAGACAACCCTGACAGCCACAGTCAGCCCAGCAGCTGCACGCACTGAGACAGTCTCGAGCACTCTGTAGTGCGGCAGTGAAGCCTGCAGCTCTGTCAGGTACAGGTCAGCAAGGATCCCAGTATAGTGCTGGTGGGAGCGTGGTGCCTGGTAGCTTGTGGCTATGGGACTGGTGCCTACAACTATTCCAAATGGAAGGTGACAAATCACCCCTGGCACATGCATGTGACGTGGCAGTCAACTAGAGAAACCTAGGAAATGCTTTCTTGTGCTGCGAGTAGCCACGCGTGTGTCTGTGCTGTGTGAAGTCCAGAGAACTGAATGGTTGGCTGCCCTTACACTCAACGTCTGTCTGCAGAACTCATGAAGAATATACTGGGGCCCTGCACTGTCCAACCTCGCACAGGACTGGTTTTCATCAGAGCTGGCCGGAGGTAACACAAACGGTCCGGAAGCTGAAAGCTCATATTGTAGTTGTGCCTGCGCCCTGGTCGTGGCTGGGGCTGGTGCATATTCCAACAAACACACTCACTCGTTCCCAAACTAGCCAGCAACTCCTGAAATGTCCCAAGGTGAACTTGTGTTAGGAGTGGGGCCAGGCAGAGACATAATCACTGAACTGGAGAATAAATGCACCATGTGTCTCTCCTGTTCAAAACCACTCTAATTTCAAACATCTTGCCTCAACAACGATCTGTTAACAAACTGCAGGCCAAGAATCTGTCAGAAGAATTTAAATACAATTCTGACAAGATCAGAACTAGACAGACTAAAATTTTACCAACATGTGGCTATAACAAAGCAAATTGAGTAAGCGCTTGCCCGGGTCAGGATGGAAGGTGATCTCTCAGGGATCTTCTTTGTTGTGCAACTGTAGTTTCCGAAAGCAGGAGATGTATTTGAGGTGTTTAAACTCCTTACAAGAAATAGAGAGCTGCCCTGAGTCCAAGAGGGTGTCTTCATTACTTTGGAAACTGAAAGAGGAGGTTGAAGCTGGGAGCAGACAAGTGTTGCAGTCAAGGGGGTGATGCACTGAAACGTGAAGCAAGTTCTCAAGAGTTTCTGAAAGAACCATTTTCTGAATGGTGATAAGGAGCTGGCTGAGGTGTAGACGGAAGAAAAGGGCTGTCTCCCTCCAAGGGAGGGGGACAAGTGAAGTACATGGGGAGCCCTTTGCTTGCTTTCAGCTAAATGCTATAGGATGCTAGACACTCGAGAAAGTCCAGTGCTAATCTGAATGCTATTTTCTAGCATTATGATACTCAAATCATTATGCTACTGTCTATCACTTGTCAATACTGTTTAGGAGAAATGCCTGAATTTCCTGTGTTCTGTTGACAATTGCAAAAGTCCTTCTGTTAGTAGTGTTGGAATAAGTTTTCAGCTTTATTTAGATTCTGGCAGAACAAGCTGGCAAAACTACATGGAAGAGGAGGAAGAGAGTTTCAGGTACAAAGAGGTCTCTGTGCTGCTCTCTGAGATGCTTCTGCATGTCATGAAAAGGGATGTGAAGTGAGGAGTCTCCATCTGGACTGTGTATATGCATTTGGGTTGACTGAACATGACTGCAGAGGTATAGCCGTTATTAAGACAGGCTAAACTTCCAAAAATAGGTGTTGGTAACCTGTAAGTGTTCACATTTGCAGAACACATTTGGAGCAGCAGGTAGAGGCTGTATGTATGTTATAGCTATGACCTGCTGTATTGCAGGAAAAGTGTCTCCCATTTGCAGCGAGGAATACCGCTAAATGTGAGTGAGGTGGGAAGAAAAATACAGTGGGAATGCTGAGCAGTAAGGACCCAATCTTAAACCATGGTGATGGGGAGCTGTGACTGCAATCCAGCAATGCAGAAAAATGCAGGGTAGTAGGGAGTGATGCCTGGCTCTTGAAAAACAGCCTGCTGCAGACGCTGCTGTTCTTGCAGGCGTGTGTGGATCACAGCCCACAGCTTCCCTGGCTCTGCTTGCTCCTGTCTGAGAACATCGGTGTCCTGTAGTGGGTTCAGCACCTTCCAAATGTTGCAGTCGGGCTCAGCTACACCAGCGATGGCTGGAAAGGGTGAAGGGGGTCTCTTAGAAATGGGCAAGCTGTTAGACTGGGGTCTTCCTAGCTTTAAGAATGCCTTGTGCGCAGATTGTCCCTTCCTAATCTAAGGGTGGGTCTGCACGTAGGTCGCTGCCTTCTTTGCTCTCTGCCTGCAGAAAGCAGGTGAGTACGGTAAAGTTGATGCTAGGCTAGAAAATCTAAGTGATTTTGGGTTGCACCCAAAAGGGATGGAGAGAGGCGAGTGTGTGGGAGCCTCATCTGAGCAGTGACCTGTCCTTGAGGGAGAATTACGCGTCCTGTGAATCTTCGGTTCTTTCTGTGCTTTCGTTGCCAAGTGTTACCCCTTCATTCCCCCTTGGGCAGGGCAAGCCAAGGCAGCGTGAGAAGAGATGGCTTTCCTCTGTGGGCTTCAAAGCAACATGTGGAGCTTCTAACACCTGAGTGTATTTTATAATTCTGTGGTCTGTAGTTTGTAGCCCTAAATATCCACAGTTAACCTTTATTACGGGTATCTCTGTGACAGGAATCTAGCTTAATATCCCGATTCTGACAAAGAAGGGGAGAGCTGATGAGTAGGGAAGTGTCCGATTGCTTTGGAGCTGAGTTGGTATTTCATCCCATGGGACCCAAAATGCTTTTGTCTTCCCTGGGATCACAACAGGAACCACCGAACGTCCTAGAGGTAAAACAGAGTAGCTTAGATACTGACAGCAGCTGATCAACTGCTGAACTGATCATTTCAGCCTCACAGGATTAATTAATTACCTGGCACTGGGAAAAAGCTTCACTCTGTACCCAGTGGAAGCAAAGCCTCACATCATTTTTAAGCTATAAAAGCCATAATTACTCTTCTTACCGCTCACTGTTGTTTTGTATAAATAGCCACAAGGTATTCTAAAGATTCTTTTGGGGGGTGCGGGGGGTACGTCTGCCTGTGTTAGTCTGACCGAAACACTGCTCCAAAACTGCAGAGGCACCCAGGGCTCAGCCAGACACACCACGCTTCCTCTTTCTCAACATCTGTATTCCTGTAAGTTGATGTGGAACTGCTTATGCCAGTTGTTCGCAGACCTTCCCTCCTGTCTTGTGACTGACGTGATTAAATCCAGGGAAGAGATGGTTTCTCTCTTGCAGCAAGAACTCAGGCCATCTGCTTCACGGTCTGTGGCGTTTCTGGTCGCGTGGTGCTGCAGTGCTGGCTGGAGCTCCGCTGTTGTGCAACAGTCACGTATGGAAAGCTTTACCCTTTAATGTGAAAAATGGGAAAGACAGATGCAATCTGGGTCTAATATTATTCTTGTACTTTTCCCTCTCATCTCTCAGGACCTCTCTTGCTGCTGCCTTTCCTCACTCCGTCTGAGCACCAGAGCCCCTCTTTTTCCTTGATAAAGCAGACGCGGAGTCACTGTCTGCCGAAGCGAGCTCCCCGCCTCAGGGCTGTTACTCGGGATCTCTGGAGGATATAAACCATCTCTCCATGATGTTTGCGAATCTGCGCCCGTGCATATCGACTCGCCCCATTGCTTTAGAGTGCACCACACAGGAATAATAGTTTGCAAACTTTTTGCTAGCTGTGATTACAGGTTAAAATAGATCCACAGTGGGTGTCTGGTTAAACCAACAAAACCTCTTTATTAGAAAACTATGGAAAAAGGATATCAGAGAGATTTAGTGTTTCAAAGAGCATCAGAACCAAATGCCTTGTCTTGCTGGTAGGAGGATGGGAGATTTAGGAGTAGTTAGTAGCTTGAGGAAAAAAAAACAAAGATGAATAATAAAGGCAGGTCCTATTTTTTCTATTAAAAGTTTCTAGGCTACACAGATTTGTTATAAATGATGGCACTAAATAACCAGCCGTGCCCAAGCTCCCCTGAAAGGCTCTCTAATATCAGCAGCTGATGCCCTACTGCGCAGGGACACAATTGGGTCTGTTCCTCCAGACAATACACCTGTCAGTGGGAAACATAAAGCTGGCAATTAGCAGAGGAGGCTCTGTGTTGTGCTTTCATCCCAGACAATAAGAAGGGCCTGGAAGAGTGAGATTAAGGCTGGCGTGTCCGCAAGAGATTGTTGAAACAAACCTCATGGAGACTTTGGCGCATTTAAGAAACAAAAACAACAAAATAAAACCCTGGTTAAATCTAACTCTACAAACAAGTCTAGAAAGCAAAATACCACTGGAATAGGATCATTGGCCTTAGAAATACAAGCCTGGGGTTGTGAGGAAAGACTTTCTCCTCAGCTGAGATGTCTTGTAGTTGTCAGCAGTGTATGATTGAAAATAAACACCAAGTGGGGTTATGCGCGCTGGACCTGCAGTGGGAGTTCTGCTTTGCTTAGCTAGAACTGGGACTAAGCACCAGCATCCATGGAATAGATTTTTTACCCAACTAATGTAAGTTTTAAGCCCTGGGAAATACTCCACACTTGGCACTCCAAACATTTAAAAGTCTCCCAAATTACTAACCCTACAAAGGCCCTGAAAGCAATGCAGCACCACAAGTAGTCTCAGCCACTTCTTGTGACCAGTACTGAAACTACACCTCAGCCGTCGTAGAGTGCGCTATTAGAATAAACTCATTTGGTCAGTAAGTCTCAAACTTTTTTTCTGCTGGCGCAGGAGTTCTTCCAACTTGCAGTCATCAGGAAAGCCACAAAGGTAAATTGGGAAAATCTTCCTCACTATCAGTTCCATCGCCCCAGATATATAACTTATGATTGCCATATGCCACAAAGTAGCGTCAGCTGTGGGTCTTCAGCGATCGATCCCACACTGTACCTCCATCAGTACGTAAAACAGGGAGAGGAGACAGATATTCACTGCAGAGCTCTTGCACGGCTTCCTACGCAAGGTGCGACTCATGTGCTGAAGGCAAGCCACACTGCTGCTAACGGGGGCATGGCCGGGTGAGGACCGTGGGGTGATTTGTGCATTTTGTGATGCGAGGAGGTGACCAGTACAGACAGGCTCCTGAGACCTATGTGCTTGGGTCACTCTGTCCCCTCGGGGAGGTATTGCTCTTCCTGCCCATGAACTGGTGACCTCTCCCCTCAGCTTCCTGAGGGACATATCCCTGATGGATCAGACTCTTGATGTGAAGCTTGTAGCATCAGGAAATTTGGTCAAGCCTGATGTGACAGACTTGAAAGGAGAGGGGAAGAGGAAATTGAGAGAACTAGACAAATAATGGGATTGCCAAACAGGCAGGTGTCTGGCCATAAAAGTAAATCAGCATAGACCTTTAGTGTGCAGAATAAGGATGCTTGTTTGGAAACCTGAAGAATTAGCCTGCACACGTGTCCTCTATGTTGCTCTCCTGCAGAGCTGCGAATGTGAAATTGCATCCATGATCCAAAGTCCAAAGAGCAAATTGTGCACTTGATGACTGCTGCTAGCTAGCTTGGTCGGTCAGTGGTTGCTGCGTAGCTACAGGCCGGTCTTGTGGGTAACGTGTGCATGGAGGTTAGGTGGTGATGCTGTGACTTTGTCCAGAGCAGGTGGAAGACTTGTCCGGATTTTTCCAGGCACTACCGCTTCTGATAGCTTGATCCGTGTGTGAGGGATAATGTGTGTCAACAGCTTGCTTGGAGTGACAGACATAGGACGTCCTGGGCTGACATCTCCCTGTCAGCTGGAACAGCGGGAAGTTGTGCCATGGCCGGATCACTGCGATGAAGTGTTAATTGTTTCCTGAATACTGATGAATCTTCTTTGGGAGAGCTGACCTGGAGGTCCTGCAGGAGCAGAAGCCAGCAGCCTTTCAGCCAGCTGGAGTTCATGGGACAGCAAGCTCCTGTTTCTCTTTACACATGGGAATCTCAGGGGTGTGGGAAGGAAAAGGAGAGGAGCTTTAGCACAGAGGTGTCTGTTCCAGGGATGTGTTAAACATACAGGCTGAGAACACACTCAGAAATCCATGAGTCCTGTTCCTGTTTCAGTGGCAGACTGTCTATCCTCAGCTGTAAGTCTGCCAGACTTCTATCTGTGGAAGTCACAAACTGCCCATTTACAATGCCCTTATGCTGAGGTGGATGGCATTTGGTGGAAGGCTTTGTTGGTGGAACTGGAAAGCAGAAGTGTTTTGGCCCTGTAGAAGCAGCTTGGAGTTTTTGTTTCTGCATGTGAGGGACATCTGGGCTCTGTCTGCACTCTGCAAGGAAGTGCCTGAACTACAGGCAGCAGAAGGCTCAAATTCTTACCTGTGCACTCACAAACAGCCCAACTGCCCCTTTTCAGGTACTCAGCATTGGCCAAGAAAGAAGCAGCAACTGCTCCACTCTTCTTTCTGAATCATAAGTAGTTGGACAGTCGAAGACGGTTTATTAGGGTGGAGGCTCTGTGCTTTCCATTCCTTCCAAACCCTATGGCAGAAGTATCCCTTGCAGAAGTGAAGAAACACCCATATGCAAATAAAAAAGGGTACCAAGGAGGGTTTGTATGGCAGCCACAGTGCTGGTATTGGTGTGAGGCATCAGCACCAAGCAGCAGCTTTTGAAATTTTCAGATATGTGAAACTAAAATAATTGAGATACAGCAGGCGTGTGACATACTTTCACAGCCCCAGCACTTCTACCGGTGCCTCCTAAGTCAACACTTGACAAGCCCTGTCTCTGCTCAGAACCGACTCTAATTCAAAGTTTGGGTGACATTAAACTCTGTGAGGAGGAGCCGGGTCAGAGAGAGGGTCAGTTTTGTGCAGTAAAAAGTGGGAAAAAACAAATGCTGGAGTAGAATAATATCTACAGCTGGGCTAGGGAAATGTTATTTTGAAGGATAACTCTGCAAGGGACAGGCTTGCAACACGACCTAGTGATCTCTGACACACACAGCACTTTGTTCCATTTTTCAATGCATCTTGCTTAGGCACATGGCTTTCTACTCCACTTGGCAAATATTTGATTTATAAAGATTAACATGCTGCTAGCCCATGTGCTGGGAAGCTTTTCCAAGGGTTGTGTGAAAGATGTGCCTTGAGGGTGGCAGATCAGGGTTTACTAACTGGTAAGGATAACACTTCTTAAAAATGCACCTGAGCTGATTTTTTAAATTGACTGTGTGTAAACAGAATTGCAACCTATTTAAAAAATAAGCTAACCCAGAGTGACAGCATCACCCTAACCGTGCAACACAATTTGCCCTTTGCTCAGCTGCTTATTAGAGAGATTTACAGGCATTAAAACTACGTTGAGATTTTACCATCTAGCCATCCCAAGGTCATTTATCTGGTTGCCAAGGTCTTCTTGCACTAGATGGACATTTCTTAACTCTAAGAACTCTGTTATTTCTAATTTATTTTGAGATGTATGAATGAAGGCTGACTTCAGGAACTGCAGTTGCCTTAAGGAGACAGCTGACTGGCTAGAATATTTGCTTTGTGGGAACTAGTGCCAATATAATGATGAATTACCAGTAC
The DNA here is from genome assembly GCA_013400195.1 of Aramus guarauna. Taxonomy (NCBI): domain Eukaryota; kingdom Metazoa; phylum Chordata; class Aves; order Gruiformes; family Aramidae; genus Aramus; species Aramus guarauna. The sequence continues at coordinate 1,371,051 of VXBL01002375.1, read as the reverse complement.
TGGTGGTGACGACTCTGCTGCCATGGCAAGGAGCAGACAGATGGCTGTGCCCACGTGCACATGTGGCTGCAGGAAATCCTCCGGAGAGCTGAGGGGTCCAGAGGAAGTGTCCAGCAGCCCAGGCACTGGATCCCACTTTCTGGACTTGCTCAGCAGCCCAGGAGACTGCGCTCTTTGGGGCCTTTTAGGTGTGATTTTAGGCAAAAGGACAATTAGGTGCCAAATATTAGCTTCCACTTGCTGTGACCTTTCCTATCAAACGCCAGCAAAGTGTTCTTGCCAGAGTCTCTAGAGCCATCCTTGATGCCAGCCAAAGCATCAAGTCTTATTTGGAAGTCCAGTGTGTGATTATGGAAGTTAGTTCACATTTAAATCTAAAGAACTTGTGTATGTGAGGTTAGAAACTCAGGTGGCATTCAGTGAGCACAGGAAACTTCTCTTCACCTTTCTGTGTGTGCACAGAGAATGATTTATTTGTATGGTATAGAAAAGAGGAATGATGCTGGAGGCTATGGGCTGGATTCCATTTCTAATGCTACCAGGCAACTGCATTTAGTGCTATTGCAAAAGGTTTAATTCTGTTGAAGACATGGGCATAAAGAGAATAGTTTATCTCTGCTGGGGAACTTGTAACTTTTATTAAACTTAATCCAGGCATAAGTTTGAAAAATATTTTGCACTTTTCCTTTGAAGATCTTTGGTGTAAACTTGGGGTCTGTCTCACACCCTTTGCTCCCTCCATCACCAAAGGAATAAGATCCAGTTTTGGCCAAATGGCAGCGAGTTGCAGAGCCCTCTCCCGGTTCTGTCACACTGCTTCGTGAGCCTTTGGCACTGTGTGCCGCGCTGTTGGTGAGTGCCAGGCCGTTTCCAACTGGCAGTGGTGACTAAGCAGCCTGGAGCAGCTGCCTCAAAGGTCCATGCTTTTACGAGAGATTTATTGCAGCGAGCAGAGGCGCTGGGATGTGATAATTGCCTTCATTCCCGGACGAAGACCCTGAAGAACAAAAGCCAGTTGCCCGTGAATCCATGGTGTGATTCAAGCATTCACTTGGAGGGGAGGAGTGGGAACTGTGTGCCTGTTGCTGTGGAAAAAGTGAGTGGGCATCAATCACAAGAGCAGCTCCGCTCTGTGAGGCGGGGAGTGCTGCTGGCCCATGGAGGTGGCCTGGACCCTCCAGCCTTCACCTCCTCCCAAGGGCTGCCACGGGCTCGGGCTTGAAGAAACACCAGACCGCTGAAGCCGCTCTGTGAGGAAGTCGCACTGGGACACGCTGGAGGTGCCCTGCAGAGCTCCTGCAGGTTTGACTCTGCCTTTCATCCCTGCTCATTGTATGAGCCCGGGTCTTTTGTCTGTCCTCCCAGACATCTCCTCCAGAGCTGACCTTCTCACCTGCACGCCTGAGCACGCTGGTATTAGGCTCCCGCTGCTGTGAGCATCCCCGGGAACTCCCCCACCGCCTGATTTTTCTGCCAAGACCACGTTCCAGGTTTCCTGGGAAGCTTTATCGGGGACTTCCATGGAGAAGTGATTCCCTGTGAAGATCCCCGCGCTGCTAGCACGGGCTGCGGAGCGGGGAGGATTGTGAGTGCTTCGCCGTTAGCGGGGGGCGAGGNAGGAGCCGCGGAGCCAGCGGGGCTGCGAGGGGCGAGGCGGCGGCACGGAGGAGGCCGGGCGGCTGCGGGGCGCGGGGTGCGGAGCGCGGCGCGGGGCCCCGCGGAGCGGAGGGGAGCGGACCGGCCGCGGGAACCTGCTGTCCGTCGGTGCTGCCAACCCCCCGAGCTGTGCTTTGCAGCCCAGCCGGCTCCCGCTGCCAGCCCGGCGCTCGGGCTCGTCCTGCCGGCGGCTCTGCCGGAGGTAGCCCCTTCCCCGGGCTCTCCGGTGAGTTATTAGACCCGGCTGGATCACTAGGAACTCCCTCGCTGCCCTATGTTTTCTGCCAAGACCGTGTTCCAGATTTCCCGTGGTAGCATCTTCAGGGACCTCCGTGGAAAAGTGAAGACCTGGCCCTGGGGCAGAGGTCGGGGAGCGGGAGGTTGGTGGTGCTGGGCAGCTGGCATGGCGCTAGGCTCCACGGGCCCGTGGGTCGCTCACCGATGAGATGAGCGCAGAGCCAAACGTACTTTTCCCTAGGGCTGGGAGCTGTGCTCTGTGTTTATAAAGTCACTGCTGAACTTTGGAAGACTGTTTGTGAATGTGTTTAGAGTCCGGGCTTCATAACTGATCTGTTTAGTCCCTTAGCAGCAAAGTGCTTAAATGTGTGCTTGTGCTGCGCACACAGGAGACTCCCATTGCGAGCAAAGAAATTACTCACTGCTGGCAGTGTCAGTGCCGAGAGACGGTGTTAGGATGTGTTTGCATTGCAGATCATGCTGCTGGTTTCCATGTTTGTATCTTTACATACCCCATCTATGACTTTAGTAGGTTTTATACAGCCATGCACTCAAGCTTTCCTTCCGCCAGAGCAGAGGTGGTGAGTCCTGACATTGGGCAGCTCTCCGGGACGGCTCCCTGGTGCTGAGCTGTGTGCTCAGACACTACTCATGGAGGCTGGATTTACCGCTCTGCAGGATCTGTTCTGGTGCTGTGTTTCTGCGGGCTTAAAAAGAAATGAGAAAAGCTGCCAGTGATTTGACACTGTTTAACAATGCGATTTGTGATGGCTTTTTTATTTAGTTAATGCAGATAAAGAGGCTCTGCTAATTTGCCTGTCTATTAATATCACACATCTGTATATGTTTTATGATTAATTATTCTGTAGCCTGGAAACAAATGTTAAACTGAGACCTTGAGTTCTTTAAGAAGAACTGAGAATTATTTTGATAGCATACTCCCCAGGACAGGTATTTCGGAGAGAAGAGTTTTCTCATTTTTGATTCATGACTTTCTGAGAAAAACAGCCTTGTCTGAGAACTAGCTTTCCGCAGGATGCTTCTGTCTCTGCAGTGCATCTCTAGTAATATTTTGTTTATTCTAGCAAAGGGTGAAAGCTTGCCAGCTGGTCAGCATGTTTAGGAGAGATTTGAGACCTGATTCTTGGTTCTTCAGCTTTCTGGTAAGTTTTATAATAAATTTTATGATTTGAGTATTTGAGGTAATGTTAGTGCTTTATATGAATGTTATAAAGCATCCTCTCCAACAGGTCGGTAGTCTGTCCAGGAGTCTCTTTGCCTTTGCAGCCCTTGCCAAGAATCAGACTTCTAAAGGTTAGTGTTTTTATCAGCACTTCTGTATGGTTTTATAAGCAATATTCAGCACAGAGAAACAACACATAAAAAGGTGTCCAGTGGCAGAAGCAACGGTAAAGAAACTTTTTCCAATACCATATTTTGTGCCTGAAATTGTATTTGCATAGCTAAATACTTGCTTGTCTAACCCTGAAATTACTGTCTAAAATCAGGTAAGCACTGCTCAGCTGCTAGTCTTTGTGCCGCTTGTAACTGCGAACAGAACAGATTATTTTGTGCTTGCAAATTGCATCTGCAAATGCAGAAGTTGGTAGGAGCTGGGAAATGGAGATAAAATGAGAAAATTTGCTTGCACGTATCTGCTTTGAGCAAGCTACCCTGAGGGCAGTCCCTGGGTGTACCACAGTGAGTTTTTTCTTCGGACTGAGCTCGGCGTGGGTTTGGGTCTCTCACAGAAGTGTGCCCAGTGCCAGCCCTAGGCCAGCGATTCAGTTTGTGAGCAGGCTCCAGACGTCCCTCGTTTTAAGTCCAACATAGTCTGGACTTTTCTGTCACACTGTGCCTGCTGAACATCCCAAGGGCTGAATACAGAAATGAGCTCCTGCCTTCAGCTCCTCCGGGGTGCACCAGGCAGTATTTGTAAATGCTCAGGGATGCTGCAAGAGCCTGTCCCCTGTGGAGTATGTGGCACAGGAGAGGGTTGGAGAGGCTTTCTGTCTCTCCAGATTGTGCGTGTCTTTCTCCAGGTTTTGCTCCTGTCACGATTGAGACCTCAAGACACATGTACGAATATGTGGCCACTGCTTTGGACTGGTGGCATGCAGAGAGATACTGTGAACTCCACTTTGCTCAGTTGCTGTTTGCACCCCAGGACAGTGAGCAAGCTTCCTTTAGCAAACTGCTGCAGTCCCACCACATCAGAGGCTCTGTCTGGCTAAACGAAAGGGATGGTGTCCTGCACAAACTGAAATGGAGACGTGAGTATAAGTGGGCTTGGACTGTTTGGAGACATGTTCACTGCTGGTTCTTTTTCATCCTGAAAAATTAAACTGACTGGAAAAGGTGCCGCTCATTTTTTATTGTCACTGTGGTAACACCTAGAGCCTCCAGCCACAAGCTGGGACTGACAGAACAACAGTGATCCCAGCACATCAGCCGCCCGGTCACTGTCAAGATTTTTTAATGCATTGCAGCAGCAGGGAGTTGCAAAGGGGCTGCTCTGCTCTGTCCTCCTGAGCCATCTCCCTGTGAAGCAGGTCTGGCTTTCCTCAGCCTCACCGTTGGTGACCTGCGGGTCCTGCAGAGCAATGGTGTTAGAGACGGGACCAGGGGGACAGGCATTCCCCAGCAGCAAGGCACTGTCTGGCAGACACCTCAAAGGCATTATTTGACTATGCTCTTGGTTGCTATAGCATGGGATGCTTGGGAACATGCTGTTCCTTCCAGATGCATTTGCTAGAAACCTAAGTTTCTGTGACTTACACTTCCTGAAATGATGCGATCTCAGCTTGCCTGCCTTCCTGATCCTCTCCAGGCACAGGAGGAGCAGAAGCCTTGCTGCACGCTTACAGGATGTCCTTGCCTGCAGGGTCCATGAGTTCATGGCTTGAGTAGGAAGCAAATGAAAGTGATGGTTTCATCCCAGTGGAAGATGAGCAGGCTTTGGCCCATGCTTCTTCCTTTATGCTGGCTGGAATTTCTCCTTCTAGGGGAGCACATTGTACCAGTCCTGGTGTTTGGAGACAAAACAGACACAAAATACGTGAGGGTGCTCTCTGACTTCCCAGCACTGCCTGCTGTCACAGCCTGCGCCCATCTCCAGTGGGACACCAGGACCCAGGAGATTGCTACCATCTTCTCCTATGCTGTGCCGGCTTTTATTAATGAGTTCCAGCTCCGTGGCTTTGTTGACGAGGAAGGCTTTGTTCGATTTGCGCTCATAGTCCACGGGCACCATTCCCCATACCTGCCCATGTTCCGTGCTGATGGACAGTGGCATCACTTCTGTGTGACCTGGCAGCAGGAAAACGGGACCTGGGCCATCTATGCCGATGGTAAAAGGAGGGCATCAGCCAGCGGTTTGTGTGCTGTGGGGCCCTCTTCCCCCCAGGCCATCTATGGCCAGGGGACTTTCATCATTGGGCAGGATCAAGATTCGCTGGGGGGCACCTTCAGGGAGAAAGAGTCCTTCAGTGGGAACATCACCGACTTGCACATCTGGCAGAGAGTCCTCGGTGCAGAGCAGATTGAGAAAATTCGGTCATGTTGGGTGGTAGAGCAAGACCTTGTATTTGGGTGGAGCTCCAAAGCTCTGGAGGTTGAAAGCACCGTTCAAGAAGTGACCGCACAGTTTCTTTGCCCAGGTAAGTCTGACTCCCCTTGCTGCTTCAGCTCCCTCCTGCAGCGGGGGGTCAGCCCGCAGGGACTGTCCAAGAAGCAAGGGAATTTGGTGCAGTTTGTGGAATGATGCTTCTCCTTCAGGAAGGGAAGCACAAGCAGATTCAGAGCTGGGCTGGGCAGTTTCCAAATCGTACTTAAAGGCACGGTCGTCACTAAGCCCTTGGTCGTTGAAGACCCTTGCCATGACCCTAGCAAAGACGTCCTGGACTAATGACAGGCTTTCTCTTCTACTGAGAGAAATGGCTTACTTGTCAGTGATGCTGTTTCCTGGGGTTTGCACACCCCATGCTTGGATGCTCTGCTGGGAGGAGGGATCTGTCCCTCTGCCAGCCTGGTGTGACATTACTGATAAATCACTGACTCGGGACCTGGCACTGCCACCTCCTCTGGCTTCCCCAGGAGGTATTTATCAGGAGGGTATTTACCAGGAGCGTTGGAAGCAGTTTCTGAGCCCTGTTCCTGCTCTGGCTCAGCCCAAGGGGCTGCTTAAGGAACAGTTTGCAGCTTTTGTCTTAAACGGGGCTTGTGGGTTGCTTGCAGGAAACCTGGTACCTGCTTGGGGATGGCACGTCTCTGGGGAACGTGGGCCTTCTGTTTGTGTGTGTTTCCACAGGGCCTGTTGAGGAATGCCGAGTTTTTGAAGTTGGCAGCAGTGGATTCAGTTACGCGTCTTGTTTGCAGTCTTTGCCTTTCATCTGTCGCTACAGAAAGGGTACAGCATCTGTTATTTATTTATTTGTTACTTCCACGGCATTCACTCCTGGAGGTCCTAGCTAGGATGATGGCCAGTGATGGGGAGGCCTCATGTCTGCTCTGAAGATATCGCATGCAAAACATGGTGTAGCTGTGACTTTGCTTCAGTTGCACGCACTCTGACAGGTTATTTTGCTATTCTCCAGTTAAGCAGTGCTTGTAGACGTTACATGGCTGCTGGATGCAATGTTGCAGAGTGCCTCCCAATCCAGGCATCTCCAGACTCATTGGCCAGGGGGACACGGGGAGGGGGCAGAAAAGAAGTGTTAGACCGTCTCTCCAGATGGGATCTTGTACTAGAAATAAAACACAGCTGTGAAGTCTCCTTGTCCTGACTGTCCTACAAACTTCCGCACCATCTGAGGACCATTCCCCAGGCTTTGAACATGGCATGTGTTAACCATGCTGCTAGACACCACAGCAATGGTTATGTTTTCTTTTATTCTCAGATGCATACTGGCAACTGAAAAAAGCTCAGCTGGAATCCAGCCATTCGCTTACCAGCCGTGTGAACATGCTTGCAGAGAGGACTGTGGTGAGTCCTGTGACCCCAGTAGTGGCAGCTGACACCGGGAGCAGGCAGGAACTGTTGGGGTGGACTTGCTGGCACTTACTGGTGTTTGAGGTCACTCTGGCAGAAGTTATGCCTGTGGCCTCTTCTGAGCTGCTGTTGGAGAGTGTGGCCAATACAGCTGTAACTCGTGCTATGATTGAACAAGCAAAGTGTTGCCTCAGGTTGACTCGTCTCACTGAGGTTGACTGGCTGGACAAGAGAGTTCAAAATGTCAAGGCAGATCTCCTTCCTTTAAGATATGTCTGGTTGGCCATGCAGGTGTCCTCACACCAGCAAGGACATACAGGGCATTGCTAAGGTGTAGCTGATGATCAGGCAGAATCAGGGCTCGGCACTGCACTAAAACATCTTTTCCATGGCAGATTCCTGAGAATGTCTTCACAAGTGATGTCCAAGACATGAACCTCTCCGTTGCTCTTGATGCTCTTGATGTCTTGGCAACTGTTCTGAGGAAAGGAGAGACACCTGTACTGGAGTCATCTGACCTCCTTACGGTGCTTCAATTACTAAAGCAAGTTTCTGATGTGGAAGTCCAAGAGGGAGAGGAGCTGGAGATGTTGGAGCAGTTGGGCCAGTATTATGTGGAAGTGACCGAGTTAATCTTGGAAGAGCAGAATGTTGAAACATGGTCATCAGTCAGCCAGGTAATGGTCCTGCAGTCTGGCCGCTGTGTGCCACATCTGTTCATCTTGTTGTGTGTGCTGTTTGACCACAGGCTGAGGACCTGTCCTTGCATGGTCACATCTAGCCTTTCTGGCTGTATTCTGGAGCTTGTGAAAATGCAGCAGGCATGGGCACGGAGCCTCTTTGCCAGCTCAGATAAGGGCCAGCTGTCTCACTGTGGCCTCATTTATTGGTGGTGCAAACAAGTTTTTCTGCAAACAAGTGCAGTCAAGTGGTGCCTTCCTTGCAAACCCCTCCAGTGGTTGTCTCAGCTCTCTTCAAGCTACTCCACTTTGTCAGCCTGCAGATTCCTGGTGCTTTGTGGATTCCTTGCTCCCACACCCTGCTGTCTCTGGCAGGGCAATGCCCTTCACTTATGGTTTGTTGTGTTTTCCATGGGTGGGCTGCCAAGGAGCTATTTGTCATCAGCCCCCATGCTGTTCAAAACACCATCAGGCTTTGTGTGAGGGATTTCCATCATCCCACCCCCATCAGGATTTTCTCCATTGGCTTCTTCCCTTCTCACACGGGTCTTTTGTGTCTGTTGTATGGCCTGCACTCGCCACCTGTCTCTGGGAGATGTGTGACAGCCTCTGGCCTGGCCAGCACTCCAGGAACCAAGCCAGGGACCTCCAGGGATGAAAGGATGCTGAATAGTTCAAGTTTACCTCATCACTTAGAGTTGCTTAGGTCTCTGCGGCCACAATTACTCACAGCTTCTCGATAGTGGCATAAAACCAGCTCTGACCCGTTTTAGCTGGTGCAGCAGATGTATCTGCTGAGGGAGAAAGGGTTTGAGTTTGTGTACTACAAGGGTGGCACTTGTGCTGCCCAACACACACAGGACCTCGAGTAACGGGGCTGGTCACCTGCTACCCTTCCAGCTGTGGAGTCTATTTCTGCATGAAACCTTTTCTAGGAAGAGAGAATGGTTGTTCTACAGCTTTGCAAAAATCAGGAGTCATGTCTAAAGAAATCAGTACTTTCTCTACAGAAGCTTATTTAGTTATTTATTTCCATGCTGGTTTAATGGCTTTTTATAAAGACCAGCAAGTTTTTACCTCATTGCCAGTCTTATCTCCAGTGCTGAAGGAACTGAGAACATCCTTTATTGAAGAAATAAAATAAAAAAAAGTGAAGCAAAAGTTTGAGTCCCAACTTCTCTTTTCTGCCAAGGACCAAGCATTTCAGAAAACACTTGTGAGCTGTGGGAAGTGTGAGCTGGCGGTGCAGGTGCTCTCTTTGTGTTTTCAGGTTATCAGAGGGCCCATGACTGTTGTTGAGCTCTGCGACAGAATGGTGTCACACTTAGCCCCACTGCTGACTGCAGGGAGGACGAAGATCACAATCCAGCACGGGAATGTCGGTGAGTGGCACTGGCAGAGCTTGGGGAAAGTGTCTTACCAGGACACAGCTTAGTCATCCCATCTGGCTCCCAGTCCAAGTCCATTCCTGGCACCTCTCCTCCTCTGGTTCATCTGTTGCTAACCCTATGGCCTTCTCCCCATTTCCTTCATGCAAAAGTGTCACAGTGTGAGAGACATCTCTCACACTGTGGATTGTAAGAGGATTGTAAGAAACTGTTGGGTCCAGGAGACAACCTGAGCACATAGTTTGCACTGAAAGGGATCTGACTGCTGCTGCTGTGAGTCCTGGCTGGGGTTATAATGTTCTTGTGGTACTTTGCTGTAGCAGTAGCTCTGGAGGAAGGCTGAACCCTGGTTCAGTACCTGATTTTGCCCCTTCCACAGGGATGGAGGTCAGAAAGCTGGAGCTGAGCAGGCAGGAGCTGAGCAGTGAGGCGTACCTGGTCCAGAGCCCTGAGAAAGGCAGGCACGACCTCATTGAAGTTCCTGCAGAAGAAATGCAAAGACTGAAAGCCAGAGGTAGGTTATAACACCTGGGCTTCCCTGGGTCTGCCCATGGCACTTATGCAGCATCCTCCCTAATGGTGGGAACTCTTTACCCTGCACACGTGGTCTGGAGAAACGTGAGCAGGAGATGCCCTTGGTGAAGGGGAGATTGGCTGTGGGGGACAGTTTATTCACAGCCTCTCTACAGGCACAGCGTGGAGCTGTGGGTGCCCTGGACCCCCAGTATCACCCCCCCAGATTAAGGCTGAAGCAAGGGCTGTTCAGAGCTGCCCTGTGCGCCTGCACCCATCCTGTGATGCTCTCTCTGTGCAGGTCTCCACAGAGTCATGGTGAAAAACATGTGGTTTGGCTATGGCTCCCTGCAGCGATGCCTGTCCAGCGCTGGCAGCAGTGCTGTCTTCCAGGACACGATTGCCTCTGACGGAGGGCAGAAGTGAGTGAAACAGCCACCCCTGCACCCAGGGCTGCCCCCTTAGCACCACAAGAGAATTCATCTCAAAGTCTGTGTCAAAACTCTCAGTGCCTCTATTTTGGGGTCCCCTCCACCCTGCTCCATCCCATCTCGTTTGTCCTTGTCCCTTGCTTTCTCCAATCTGCAAGTGGTGACCGGACAACAGGGGGGGGGGGGGTGTTGTCAGTGCTTTGTGGGGGCACAGCCCCTCGGCACACCTTGGCCTGCGCTGTGTGGCGGGGCTGCCTGCGTGCCGCGATGCCCCACGGCATCCCCTCTGCGTGCCTCTGGTTCTCCTGGGGTTATCTGCTCTGCTGGGGCTGGACACGGACACGGAGCCTGCGGGGGCTGCTCGGGGTCCCCTCGGGCCCGGGCAGAGGCCCCTGGAGCCGGGGTGGCTCCCGGAGGGGCGGGGGGCAGCACCCTGCTGCTCTCGGAGCTCTCTGAACACTAGGTGGGGGTGCAGCCCCGCTCCTTCGCTGCGCTTGTGGCTCCGCCGATGTGCTGCTGCTCAGCTGCCGGCCGCTGGGATGCTCCAGTGCCGCATCTGTAGGTCACCTCCTCGGTCACGGGGCAGCGGTGGTGGTTTCTGTTTGTCAGGTAATCTGAGGCACCTTCTGCCCTGTGCCCAGGGGCTTTGCTGGTGGCACCGAAGCATCCAGAAGCGGGTCCGGATCTCTTCAACTGTCTTGTATAACGTGAGAGCCTGTTTTCTGAGCATGTCTTGTGGTTCCTGTGCCTGTGAGCAGCATGCTTTCCCCTGACAGGTACCTGAGCACCACGGTGGGCACTGCTGTGATCTCATCCGCTCTGCTCAGCGACTACCAGGAGATTAGCACCTCTGTGCGCTACCGCCTGCAGCACCGTGTCCAGGTACCCTGAGGAGGGGCTGTGCTTCCCAGCTGCCTTCCCTGCCAGCATCCCTGCCACCAGCCTCAGCACCAGGCCCCCAGAGGTCTTGGACTTAGGGGTGTCCCATGCCCAGGTCTCTCTCCTTGACTCCTGTTTCCCTGGGGAGGTGTTCATCCTGTGCTGACAGACCTTGTTGCAGCCTAGTGAGTGAACTGCATCAGTCTGCACACAGTACGTGCCTGGCTGTGTAATCTCTTCTTCTCCCTCTCTGCCTGCAGGACATTCCCGATAAGCTGGTGGGGCCCATCTGCGCCTTCTGGAACTTCAGCCTCAGGTGCCATGTTTCAGTTTGGCTCCCCAGATTTATGAGCTTTTATTTCCACTGGAAAACCAAACGTAATGATATAAGTGTAATGGTAAGAGTAGGGCTCTGTAATGCTTTGCCTGCTTTGCGTGCTGGCATCCTCTATCTGCTGGAGCAGGGCGCTCTCCTGGGAAGATTTCCTTTGGAAAAGTGACTCGCAAGCAAGTGACCTTTAATAAGGTACATACAACTAAAATGGAAAGCTCTAGTTAATTATGATTGTTGCCTGTGACAAAGAAGAGTTGGTCCAAGATATATAGCCCAACGGACATGCAGGACTCCCAGCCTCATAAATACTGCTTGGCATTGAGTGTTTTTGCTGAATGTCACCGCAGTGAGAGCACTGAGACTGTGATATATTATGGATTGCTAATTAAGTCATTCAAGTGTGAAAAAAACATCCTTAGAGTTCCAGTCTTGTAAGAGGCATGGATCAGTTTGGGGAAGGTGGGAAGAGGGTGGTTTTGGAAGCAGCAGGAAAGATTTTTATCAATGACCACACACAGTTCCACTAGCCCTGCTCTGAATTTGACCTTCCTGTGGTACTGGGGCAGGCTCAGAGGGGCAGTGCTGCCAGTGAGGACAGAGCTGACCCACTGCAGCCTTGCTCCCTGCACAGGGAATTCAGATCTGGAGCTTTGCTGGCTGCCCGGGCAGCGGAGAGCCGCTGGCTGCCTGGAGACAGGCTGTCCTGCCCTGAAGATCAGGGGGCTGGTGGAGCTGCACGGGGTACCTGGCAGGCCAGGCTGATGGAGAGGATTAGACGTGCCTGGTCCAGTGGTGCTCTCAGAGAATGTGCTGTAAAAGGAGCTCTTCCCAGAGCCATGCAATTACTGAGTTCTCTTTAAAGCAGTGATTAATGCGCACATTGACACTAGACCTGTTTTCTTGTGCACGCCTGGTGGATAGGGCAAATCTGCTGAGACACAGGGTAAGCCAAAGGGAGGTCCACATGAAGACCTGTCTCTGATATCCTCTTCTTCCTGCTTTCAACTCTGCTTCTTCTGGGAGAATTAAATTTCCTTAATGCCTTGGCTTTCTGTTGAAGTGGATGGTATTTTCCATGTGTTTTCTCTGTTTTTTGCTGCATGTTAGCCCAGATGCTGGTGGGATGTGGTCCACAGCTGGCTGCTCTGTGGTGACATCTCTCCTGGATTCCACTTCCTGTTTTTGCAACCACACCACGAATTTTGCTGTCCTGCTGCAGGTGTATGAGATGCAGGTAAGCGAGGAGCCTTTCTCTGCTGCTCTGTGGGGTGGATGCCAGACTGGCGACCAGCCTAAGGTTAATTTGTGGGGGGTTTGTGTTTTCTGTTGTTTCATGCTTGGAGCAGAGGACCACCAAGGAGGAGCTCACACTGCAGACTTTGACTTTTATTGGATGTGGAGTTTCTTTCTGTGCCTTGATAGTTACCTTCATTTTATTCTTGGCAGTTGGGTAAGAAAAGTCCGGCACTTGTAGCCTTCTCTGTATTTTTTGTTTGATATTTTGCTTCTAACAAGGATACAAACAAGGTATCCTTTGACAGTGTGGGGTGATGCAGGGGTGTGGGGAGAGGCTGGGGAGCTGCACTGGTGGTCAGTAGCAGAGGGGAGGGAGGGCAGCGGTTGTCGTTGGCTGGGAGGGGGTGCGGTGTTGGTTGTTTCTCTGGAGACACTGGTTTGAGCTATGTACACACCTGAGTGACCATGGAAAGATTTTTATCAATGACCAATAATGTTTACTATAAAAGCTGCTCTGCTACAGTTATTTTTTATAAAATAAACGGAGCAAAGACTATTTCTTCAACTGCCAACTCTTCTGTGTTGCTTGGCAAGCACAGCGATCTGCCTTGTGAGCAGGGCAGTGGCTCCCTCCACCTCCTCCTCACTGCCGGTTCCCTGGAGCACTGGTCCAGGTCCGAGCAGCCGTACCCGTGCGCATCCCCAGCACCAAGTGCTTGCACGGCAGGGCAGTCCCCCGCCACGTTTGACTGTCACCTGTGCAGTGCGTAGCAGAGAGATCGCAGGTCATCCAGGCAGGTCTGCACAGCCTGACAAGGACTAGTGAGAACACGTGTGTCCTTTCATTTGACGGCAGCTGAGCGCTTCCTCTCTCCTTCCTCAGTGTCCCCAAGAGTGAACGAACAACCGTGCACAAGAACCTGATCTTTGCACTAGCTGCAGCAGAAGCTCTGCTCATGTTCAGCGAACTGGCCAAGACCAACCAGGTAAGCTCACCAGAAAGTGTCCTGTTTGGCCAGCAGGATGGGGCCTGCTCGAGCATTATTGTCAGAGCAAACAGAACAGAAGTGTAATCCCTTTTATTAATGTTTCAGTAATTACCTGTAACTTGCATCTAGGAAAGGATCGTGTCTCTGTGTTGGGAGGTACGCATATATGCATTGTGCAAGCTGTCAGGGAAATTCACCTTTTTTCTGACAGTTTGTTGCTGACAAAAAATCCTTCAGGAAATGTAAGTAGTTATAAAACAGCAACATAATTTCTGTCCCTTTCTGTGTCCTCTTCCATATCCCAGGGCTGGATCAAGCAGCTCTGAGATGAGAGACCTGCAAGAAAAGTCCAAGAACAGCAGAAAAAGGTGCTATCAGTTCCCTCTTCTGTGGTTTGAGATGATCACACAGATGAAATGAGTGTGAGCTGCAGCAGTTGCTATTTCATGTGCTGCAATTTTAAGACCTCTTCATGGTGCTTGTGGATGTTTAAATACATTTCTGCACATTCTGCAGCATAATTTGCAGGTTGCTCCCTTCCTCCTGACCACACACATTCTGAAGCTCCCAGAGGACTCCTCCTGAACCAATGTGTGATTTTTTCTTCTCTCCAGGTGGTGTGTTTCATGGTCACTGCCTGCCTTCATCTCTTCTTCATGGCAGCCTTTTCATGGATGCTGGTAGAGGGGCTTCTCCTGTGGAGCAAAGTGGTGGCAGTCAACATGAGTGAAGACAGGAGAATGAAGTTCTACTATGTGACAGGCTGGGGTACCTACAGACTCCTCTACATTGGGTGCTCAGAAAGATGTGTCAATTCTTGGTCTAGCAAAAGTTTCGATCGGAGAGATTCCCAAGTGTTTGGTTTGATTCAATGTGAGAGCTGGGTGCCACTGCTCTGCAGAGCCTTTCTTACCTTTATGTGTCAAATTGCCAGTCTTGGAATATAAATTAAAAAGCATTTCTGTTATTTTTCTAAATCCAAGAGTTCAATACAAAAAATGGAGGAGGAAGTTTATGCTAAGTTCTTGTTCTTGGAGAGCATTACTACTATCTGATAGTAATTAAAATATAAATATGTTTCTGACTAAGCACCCTTTATTCTGAGTGAGCCCTTTAGGGATACAGAAGTCATTTGAATAAGCTGTTTTATATCACTTTAGGTCAGCACTCCATGCAAAATGCACACCTAGTTGGACATGGGGCAACTAATGCAAATATTTTGGATTGTTTTATGTTTTTGATTGTCCATTTTGTTAAAAAAACAATCTAAGGAGTAAATTGCTTTGATCAGGACTTGGAATGCTTTATACCTAGGAGAATGATGCTGACAGCGTATAAATCTGGTCTTGCAGAGCCAGGACAGATTTCAGCTGCAGTAAATTGATGTTGCTCATGGGGTTTCAGAGGCTAAGCTGGCTCACACCAGAGCGTGTCTGGTCATGGAGGTTTTGAAGCAATTGTCTAGAGCACAGCTGACCTGCATGGGTCATCTCTGCTTTTCCTAGGGTTTAATCTGTGTTTTTTTCTGCAGGCCTTCCAGTCGTTATCGTGGGTGTGACCCTTGCAACTTCCTTTAACAAGTATGTGGCAGACAACCATTGCTGGCTGAACGTTCAGACCAATGTCATCTGGGCCTTTGTTGGGCCTGTTCTCTTCATCCTGGCTGTAAGTGCCAAAACCTGCCGGGAAGGTGTGATTCCTTCGTGTCTGGTTTCAGAAAAGCATTGCAGAGTCAGGGGTGTCAGCACTTCTCTAGCTAAGGTGCTTGCTCGCGGGGCTCATAGCGCCTGCTGCTTTTGGAGGCTTTTGTTATGCTTTGTATATTCTTCCACAACACCTCTTTAACCAAAGTAGCTGTATGATAGGAAAAAAGTGCTTTAAGAAAATTTTGCTGACCAGTTCTTGTATTGGCTGCTAAATTAGGGATGTAGATAAATGTGTAGGTTGACTGTGACATTGCCTTAACTAAAGATCTGATTGTCATATGGGAACAACTATGTGCCTGAAGTAGTATCATCAGACAGCATAGTAGCAGAAAAAAGTGCAATATTCAAGGGGTGCAGAGTAGACACTTAACAGGGAAGACATTCTGTAGGAGAAGTTTTGAGATAAGTTTTATAGACTTCATACATGTGTGGATAACTCTATGAAGTATTTTATTCACTGCTTTCTCAGGAGTGATACCTTTCTCCCCAAGTTCTGACAGTTATTGAGTTCCCAGCAGAAAAGACTCACCCCACTGTAGTTGAGGTTACAGAAGGTTACTGGGTCTGATGGCTCTTCTCTGGCAGGTGAACACCTTCGTGCTGTGCCGGGTGGTGATGGTGACTGTGTCCAGTGCTCGCAGGAGATCGAAGATGCTGACACCCAACAGCAGCCTGGAGAACCAGATTGGAATACAGATATGGTGAGCAGGGAAGGGGCTGGTTTTCCCCGCCGTGGCTGCTTGGGCTGTGAAATGGTGGAGTTACTGTTAAGTTGAGAGTCTTTGCCTTGGTGAAATGAAAGACCATGAGTTGGGCAAGTCAGGGCAGAAAGGATTTTCTCCTCCAGGGTCACTGTGCATCTCCCAGAGGTAGTCTATCTGCTCTGATGTCTATGCCACTGAGAAGCCCAGCCAGCACTTTCAGCCTGGGGAACCCAGTGCTGGACTCCATCTGCATTCGCACTCCAAAATCTCAACGCTTTGGGACAAGAGACCCTTGGCAGTGCCTGCTGAAATCAAAGCTACCCTGGGCCCGTTTGCATCACCAGGAGAAAAAATTTGGGTCTGGGAATGGCCAGTGTGAGCATCCCCATCCTCTGCAGTGGTGTCGCGTGTGTGGGAATGCAGGTGACGCTGCTGAACCCGCTGCCGAGCTGTCTGCCCCTTTGCTAACATCAACCCGCCGTGCTGCTGAGCAGCTTGCTGGCGGGCATGCAGACGTCCTGTAGAACATCACCGTAGGGAAGAGAGATAGCAGCTTGGGGTGTTTCAAGGAACCCAGGGACCCAACTGGGTCCCCAATTTCCATGGAATTTTATAGAATTCTGAGCCACAGAAGCAACTCCTCTCTGCTTCACAGAACGTTGCAGTTTGGAGGGATCATGACTGAATTTGTCTCACCACCAGCCCTTCCTTAGCGCTTGTGTGTGCCCTGCAGAACAATGCCAGCTGGAGAGAGGGCAGGGGGGTTGGCTATTTTCCACTATAAAAAGCATTTTCTGTACGAGTTTGGGACTTGGTGGACTGAAAGTAACACTGATAGGGATTACAGTCATGGTGAAGGAGAGGCAGTGTGGACTTCTCTAATCAGTCAATATAGAGAGACCTCTAAAAAACTGCTGTTTGAATTATTTCTTTATCATCCTCTGTGAATCTTTATTGTTGTTAGCTGGCGCCGAATACCCCTGCTAGACACGCGTTGTTCCCCTGTATCATAAATAAATTTTCCCAAATTTACAGAAGCACAAAGATAGGGCATTGTTGGAGGGCAGGGTGACATCCATATGCTAATAAAACAAATACAGAAGTCCTCCTTGTAGCAGCAATTTTGGGGAAAATAACTGTTTTCTCATGGCTAATGATGTCAAAGAGCTCCCTTCTTGCTAACTCTCAGTGATAAATAAAAAGCAAGGCTGGCACACAGGGGGCTGGGAGGTGAAATATTTGGGTTTTCCCCTCTCAACTGATTTTGTTTGCAAAGGAATTTGTTCCATAGCTCCCACCTTGGGTGCCTCTTGGCGGACACGTTGTCTGAAAGGCACTTGCTGGGGGAGGAGAGCTGTCTCCAGCATGGAGGCAAGGAAAGTTTCTTCTAAACTGCAAGATAGAGACCAGGGTGCTCCTAAACTCATGGAGCTCTTTCCACAGCAGATCCACTTACATGCTCTGTAACCTAGTGCAGAAGCCCCATGGCGAGACCCTGGACAGGGTTTGCAGAGCCAGGAAGGACTTTGGCAGGCTGGGGCACTGTGCCATGACACCCTGGGCTCGGGGACATGGGCCACGACAGAGACCCCCATGGAGAGCTGGTGGCTGGGTGGTGGGTGCCAGTGCACAGTGTTTCAGCTTTGAAATGCACCCAGGTAAACCCGAGCTCTTCTTCCTGACAGGGCCATGGCCAAGCCCATCCTGGTGCTGCTGCCCGTGCTGGGGCTGACCTGGGTGTGTGGGGTCCTTGTCCACCTCAGCATCATTTGGGCCTATGTCTTCATCGTGCTGAACTCCCTCCAGGTGAGTCCTGTGCCAGGTGGATCCTCAGGTCACAGCCAAGCAGGTATCTGCCGTTTCTTGTGCTTCCGTGTACTCTCCCTATCCTAATAGTCAGGGATATTTCTCAGCTCTGAAGCCAAGCCCAGCTTTCCCCAGCCGCTGTGCTGTTTTGTCTGAGGAAACTGAGTTCATGCTCCCAAGATAGGAAATACAGCCTTGGAGACCTTGTTCTTCTAATGGTCCTTCAGCACCAATCTCTGGAGTGTCTTACTGGTGCCACAGCTTTCCAGTTCAAATCTTGTTTTTCATGTTAGATTTTTTGACATTAGCATGGTTTCCAAATTACACTTACAAACTGACAAGCTTGTAGGGAACTTCATTGGTTTTGATTTGGTCGCTTAATGGATAATTGTGTGTTCTAGGATGAGTGTTTGTCAACTGGTTCGTGTTCATGCATACTTAGAGGCTGTGTCCTAAGAACTGTACAGGCAGAACCCCCTTCCCTTTGCCTGGAAGTCTGCTTTATTGCAGGGAGATGAGAGGAGAAAAATTAAGAATGAAGGACTGAAAATCTTTACCCCTAAAATCTGTATTATCTGCAGCCATGCAGCCGCTCCACAGGAATGCTCCCTGTGCCCAGTGAGAGCTGCACTGGAATCTGATGGGATGAAGGAGTGTTAGGTGGAACAGATTGCGATGTGGGCTGGTGATCAGAGCCTCGCATGGGGAGGCTGGAAGTGTGTGTGCTGTTTCTAGCTCTAACTTGGAAGACCTTGGGTGAGTCAAGTCATCTCCTTCAACCTCTTCATTCTTCCTCAGGTAGCATCTGGCTACATTTTTAAGGCTGTTTGCTTGCCTTGGTGTCTTCCAGGGCCATGGCTGTGACTCCTGAATGCTAATGACTTCAGAGTCACGTTGTTAATGTTAGTATTAATAGGGATCTCTACAGGGCAGAAAGTGGCCCTGGTGTGTAAAGCAATACTTAATATTTGCTTCTAAGTTTACTGGTTTTGTCAAAAGACTTTAAAACTTTAACCATCTATGTGGTTAAGAGACCAAAGCCAATTGTCTTAGTCTGAAGTAGTATGAGTCCTCAGGTCTCCATGGAGGTAGGACAGTTCCCAGGACCTCAGGATATCTGAAACTCAGGGACACACGGTGACAAAAAGTCCTAGCACATGCGCTTGCCACCTGCGATGCAAAGCATCGGCCCCCTTGTTGGTGAAAGCTTTCCTCGAGAGAAAGCAGCTGTAGATGGAGCTAGAGAAGCACTGAACACCCCTGCTCCTGATGGTCCCAATGCTGAACACCCCTGCTCCTGACAGTCCCAAGGCTGAACACCTCTGCTCCTGATGGTCCCAACACTGAACACCCTGCTCCTGACAGTCCCAAGGTGGTCAGTGGCTCTGCAGGTGGTGGTGGCAAGGAACCAGCCAGGGAACCACACGGGCTCGGCCAGCCCCTCGGGCTGAGACTATGCCAGCACAAATAGCGCCTGGGTTACCCACACAGTCAGTCCTGTCCCTTTGCACGGGGTATTCATAGGTGCACTTTTCAGAGTCCCTTGCCCAGTGCTCGAGGACAAATCCTCCTCAGGGGGATCCAAGTCAAGAGAGCAACTGGCTACTGCCCTCCAAACCACTAGGATCCAAAGAGTTCTCCACCTATCTCCCTTTTTTTCTTTGGATGCAACAGAAAACGGCCCCCACCATAGCTCTCACGTATGGAGCAGCAGAGTTCGCAGTGCTCCCTCTGGCATACTTGGCCAGTTTCAGCGTAGCATTGGCCCAGCTCTCCAAGGGTGAAATGCAGGCGTTATCACCACGTGCACAAGATGGGTGGTTGCTCCAGGGATGTTCTGCCTGTGGCTGGCGCCGGGCCAGCGGCCGGGTGCTGCTCACGCACATCCGTCGGCTCTCAGATGGGATGTTCCAAGGCCAGACAAGGATTGCCTCTCCACATCTCTGCTATTAAGGATATCAGAAGGGTGGCAGGAGGCCTGTCCTAACTGTAATTAAATATAGCACCCGTTGTCCTTGCCTCCTCATGCCATGCTTAGGTTATTGAGCAGAAGAGAACTCCAGGCTCAGTGCTATGAAGAGATGAGGTGAGCAGAGCTGAGAACAGCCCCAGCATCTTTTCATTCACAGAAAAAAAAACCCATTTCTCAGCTTGGGTGAACTCCGTCAATACCAGTGGGGAGGCAGATCAGAGCACAGCATCCCAGCACTGTCCTGGCTGTCTCTGCCTTGCTTCAGTGTTTGTGCTGTAAAAATATGAGGACGTATATTACACCAGAGAGGTCCTGTTGAGGACCTCGGGCTTGGATAGCCTTCAGGAGAGCTGCTTTCCAGTAGCACTCAGGGCTGCTCTTCCCTCTGCAACCTGGCACTGGAGAGGGAAATCCCACAACAAGTTCCCTGGTTCAGTGACTGCTAATACCCCTTGACTGTGGCCTGACAATGTCAGCGCCCAGCCGACATCCTCCAGAGCTCACGCAGCCGTTGATTCCTCACTAGTGGCAGCAGAGGGGCTGTGGGACGCTGGCTGTCACAACATGGATGCTAGGCATATGGGGTTTTGAGAGACAAGGAATAACTCCTGAAAGGAATAAATGTGTCCTCTGGATGATGCATCTCCTGAGACTCTCTCTCACAAACTATGACAATGTCCACCTTAGGTGAGATAGGAGATGAGGTGTTTGCTGCATCAGAATTTGTTTTCTTCCCTTACTTTCTAAGTTATTGCTGCTTTTGTTCTTCTTTCTCCTAAAGCTCAGTGGGAGCCGTGACTGTTGTGTGGACAGACAGTCGAGGGTTTGCCCATGAATACGCTGTGCTTGTTTGCCTCTCTCCCTTTATTACCAAGTTCAGGCTAATTTGCAGATTACCGCAGAAGAGAAATGCTGGTGGGAAGCTGTGGGGTTGACAGAAAGCAGGGACAAACCCATCCCATTTCAGCCCCTTTGCTGACTGTCTTATGTATCGTCTTGGAATTTCCTTTAAGGCCAGCGTGCTTCTTCATAGGCGAGTCTTGTGCAGGAAAGTTTTGCTGCTGTGGTTGTTTGTTTGTTTGACTGCTTTCTGTTTATCTGCGGAAAGCAAAGCCTGTCTTCAAGGTTACTCTGTGCGTCGACACCAAACATGACAACTCCTTCTCCAGCGAGGCAGCACAGCAATGCAGCCGAGAGACTGAAAAGCCACCCCAAGCGATGCTGTGCCGGAGGTGGCCGTGGTGGCTGTCCCGCAGGTTGGCGAGCAGGCGGCAGCACCTTCCCTCCAGGCCACAATTTCGGAGGTAGCAGCACTACCAGCCTGCCAAGCACAGAACGCTGGGCGGAGGTGCCTGCTGTTAACAAAAAGTGTAGGTGAAACCTGCTGGGTTCATTCAAACTTGTAGAGCTGGAAGGATGGTCCGTAGGCTGGCTCAGGGCAGGGACTTACAGAGCCGCTCACCCATCTCCGGTGAGGGACAGCATTGCTCCCAGGCGGGGTGTGCAGGGCACCACAGGATGGATGGACACCAGGCCGGAGCGTCCATCCTGCTCTGCGGGTCCTGGCACGTGCCATGCTCTCGCCTGTGGCCACCCAGCACCTGCCCTGCCATGAGCTGGGAGCCACAGGGGCTGGGGCGTGGTGGGCCCTGCCGGGAGAAGATGGCACGCGGGCAGGAGTGCAGGCAGGAGCGTGGGCAGGAGCGGGCTCCTCCAGAGCCATGGCTCCGTTTCCGCCCGCCGCTGCAGCTGGGCCTCTTCTCCTTCCTTGTTCTCCTCCCAGCCGACCTCGCTGCTCCCCCCCTCTCCCCGCGCTCATCCAGAATGATTATTTCAAGGAAGACCTGCCTTGGCAGCCTGACCAGAAATCTGGTCTGGGGGAGTGACCAGCATTGCTGGCTGAAGGACAGGTCATGGCACGGCGCCAGGGTACTGCTACCATTATGCCTGCCAAGAGCTCGCAGATGAAGAGCAAGGCTCATTGAAGACAAGATGGATTACTTTTCTTGCTGCGGCTGATTTATCTAGCTGCGATAACAAACACCCCACAGATATAACATAAATCTGGTGGGCCAGATAGGGCTGCCTTAAGGCCAAAATCGTTGGTCTGCAGCTGTAATTAGCCCCAGGCTGTGGCCTCCAGGCGATGCTCGCTCCGGCCCTGCCCTGAACACTTTCCCAGAGCACATCCCACATCGGCGCTGGGCACATGTAGCTGTGGCTGAGCGTTTAGTTGTGGCAGAGCGTGCCATTGCTTGCTGGCCCTTGGTGTGTGCACGGAACAGCACCGGTTCGGCGGGCAGGGAGAGAGTGGCCGAGACTGTGCTGCCAGAGCCCTGGCATGCCAGCAGCATGGGGAAAGCTCTGTCCAGATTGGTGCTGAGCAAAGCCTCTGGATCTGTATCCCACTGAATTGTATTTTTTGTCACAGGTTTAACACAGGTTTCGTTAACGCTGTGGTTTGTCACTGCCTGGGACAAGGGAACTGTCCCCAGCATCGTGCTGGACTCTCGCGAAAGCTCCCCCCACTCCCTGGGGTTGGCGCTCGGTGGGAAGGGAGTTCTGCTTTCCAGAGTTCAGTTCCCCTTGCAATTAACTCCTGGTGGTTTCTGCTTCTCAGATCTGAAGGAGATGTTTCCTGGGGAATTTTGCATACATGAGTGAATGGGAGTGTGGGAGAGCTCGGGCTCGGGGAGCTGAGTGCCCAGTGAGAGATGCCCGCTCCCCCCAAATGAATTGGGGGGAGAGGAGAAGGAAAAGGGACTGGGGCAGGGACTGTCTCTCCCTTGGACTTTCTGTGAAGAGCCTGGTCTCAAATGGGATTTTTCCATGATGTCCTTCCTACCCAGCTGTCCCTGGCTGTGCTGTGCCCACTGTCTGCGCCTCTTCCCCTTAGCATGGTCCTTACCCATTCTAGTGCTCATCAAAGTCATTTCCTCCCACGCAAAGTAGCACCAACCAGCTGTACATCTCTAACCCTTCCTGTGCTCTCTCCTTTCCAGGGCCTGTACATATTCCTGGTCTATGCTATCTATAACAGCGAGGTAAGAGGTGCCACTGGCTGAGGCTCAGTCACTCTTCAGAGCAACGGTTTATTAGCAGTTGAGGGAGTAGCTGGCATTGTAGTAGGTGCAACAGACAGCATAGCCCTGACTGTGGGCTGGGACTGTGGTTGCTTGTTCTCTATGACTTGCTGGAGGATCTCTTGCTCTGCTAGAGCTGCTGTGCCCCTCTCTAATGTCCTTGCTCTGCTCCAGGTGAGGAATGCCATCCAGAGGATGAAGGACAAGAAGAAAGCACTCTCATTCACAGTAAGTTGCAAGGAAACCCTGCTTCATTCATCATGCACCCACCAGAGCAGGGCCCTAGATGTACGTTTGGTCTGCTTTGAGGAGATGATGTTGGCAAGAAGTCTTATTTTTTCTATTTTTTGTCTCCCTTCTTTACAGTCCTGTTGGACGAAACAGACCCAAATATAATCTACCCTGATCAGGCAGAAGTCTGCTGTGTCAGGGTGGGATGGGAGTCCAAGTCCCAGGGGCTGCAGTGTAGATGAAATCCATCTTTAAAGTTGGACCTGAACCCAGCAAAGACACGTGTTGCAGTTTTCACTGTCCTGAATCTCTTCCCCATCATTACAGAACTGCTCTCATCCCATCAACTACTTATCAAGTCCAAGAAACACGACCTCCTGGGAGACAGGGAAACTGAGTCCTTCTGCAGCTGAGAGTGCCTTGTCGAGCCCTGTGCAGAAAGACCCTCCAGTGAAGAACATCACCAACAAAGGTAAAGAGGGTTGCTGTTGCTGTTGGCCCAGGCTGTGTGATGAGACCTCAGTAGAATTGTTATTCCCAAGGCTTGAATTTTAGTGCACGTTCAGTTGGCACTGCGTTGAATCTATTTGCACACTCTGTCTATGTGAGCACCTCGGGGTATGGTGCTGCAAATGCACATGAGGATGAAGGACTCCCAGGGAAGGCAGGGATGGTGTGCCTGTGGATCTCGGAAGGATCAAGTTCATGCCTGCAGGCTGGCTGGGCATGGGCAGGGGCTCTCATCACTGTGTTATGCAGCGTTGCATTCTCTTGAGGCAAGAATCTGTGTTTGTGTCTTAAAAAGAATTTTCTGGAGAAGGCTAGGCAAAGCTGGCAGTAGGAAATAGGGGGTTTAGCTGTGGGGAAAAAAGGCGTTGCATGCTCCAACCAGTTTGTGGGTGCAATTATGCAGGTAACCTGCTTGGTCCCTTTGCTTCAGTGGGAGATACTTGAGGGACACAAAGCACTGAGTTCTTGGTAAAGCATGAAAGTTTCTACCCTCTAGTCTGAAACTCATTGTGCTGCTTCACCCCCTAGGAAACTTTGGAGCCAAAATTCCCATGGGGATTTCATCAATTATGTCACCCGAGAGACCGGTATGTAATGTCTTCTGTTATTCTTCTACCTTCATCCATACACGGAGCGTAGCAGTTACGTAGGAACGGTGCCTAACGGTTCCAGCGAGGGGCTGGCACGCAGGGCACCTGGTGGTGTTACCAGCTCAGGCACAAATTCAACATTTTATGTTGAGCAAGTCCCAGAAGTTGCCTGACTGATGCACCCTGTGCGCAGACTGAGAGGAATGCCGATCCCCTCTGTCCCAGGGTGTTACAGAAATTGTTGAGTGGTGGTGGGACCTGGCAGCGTGCTAGCACAGCGTGCGTGCTCGCCTCCCGAGGGCCAGTCCAGCACACGGCCTGTCTATCAAAACCAAGAAGGTTTTGATACACATCCTGAAGACTCTGGTTTATTAAAATGAGTATTATTAGCATGTGTATTGATTTAAGTAACTTAAATCATTTGGGATGTGTGTTTCCGTGTCCATAGTGGCCACTCGGGGTAGCCAAGCCAGATGCAATTGCGTGTTAGCTGTCATCTGTAGGAGCACAAGGTGGAGAGCAAGGCGGGCTGGCAGGCGGGAGCTCCTGCCGTGGCAGGGCTTGGCTCAGGAGGCGATTGCCGGAGCTGGGGCAGCTGCGGGTACACAGCAGAGCACATCTTTGGGGGGCAGGAGAGGAGGACGCCCCGGAACGACCGATTCCCAAGGCAAGAGCTCGCGCCCAAGCCGATGGAGAACCAGCCCCGCTGCCGTGCCGGGAGGGCGATTGTAGCAGGGGCATACAGGAACAGAAGGAGCCAGTGAACTCAGCCAGTAAGGCACCAAGTGGAGGTTGGTACGGATCCAGGCAGGAGACTTCCCCCAGGACAGCAGATGAAGATCGGGCTCACTGTCCCTGCGGGCAGGCTGGGTTGTGCTGCCTACAGGAGTGTGATGTAGAGCTCAGTGAGGTATGGCCTAAAGCAGGGAACAATTTAAATTTGACTACTCTGATACCACTTCCATCTCCCACTATTGAAATGATCATCAGTCCTTGTGCACTTGACATACAAGTGCTGTAATTTCCTCAGAATAAAATCCAACACTACTTTCATATGAGTCTCTTACTGAAGGATCTCTCTCTCCCTCTCTAATATTTATCCTTTGAAAACCTGTGTCACATAGACAGCTCTTATTTATCCAATAGATAATACTTCTATAGCTGGCATATCGTTTTGAAGCCACTCAATAAAATCCATATTTTCATCTCTCATGATTTATATTGTGGTTAACGCCGTTCCTCCCCTCGTGCTGAACGCCGACCAGGATTCATTCGCAGGTGATGCTTTTCTCAGCCAGCCAGGTGCTGGCTGTGTAAATCGGGACCAGAGCTAAGCTCCTGGCACCCGATGCGAGACGTGGGCCAAAGGGATTAGCCCAGGGGCCTGAGTTTCCTAAGGCAGGCAGCATTAGGAGGCAGCGCATCTCCTAAATGCCAAGGCCGTGGCATTTCCTAGCAGACAAAGACAGAAAGTGCTTTCCTCCGTGTGAGGGTCACTGAGGATTTCGCTGTATCTTTGCTGCTTACACATTGCATTTTTAATGTACTTGTTTCCTTTCTAACTAACATGGACGCGGCAGCCTTCAAAAGGTGAGGCCGCTGCCAGTGCCCGCATGGAGGGGGGTGGGGGGGGCACGGCTCCCTGCCCGCGCAGATCCGGGCTGCGCAGCGCGGCTCTCCGGCGGTGTGAGCCCTGCGGTGCCGAGCGGGCCGGGGCTGCGGGGAGTCTCCACTGGGGCCCCATCCTCAGCGCAGAGGTGGTGGGTGCAGCCGTGCCCGGAGCAGTGCCACCCTCCGCTGGATGGGTGCTGTTTTCCGTGCTCCTCAGTTATGTAAGTGCGCGCTGTTTTCCCTGCTCCCCGGCTAAATGAGTCATGGCACTCACTGGAGGAGCGGTGAATTAAGAATGTCACTGGCAGCTGCACAATAGTTTGGATGAAGAGAAGATGCTACTTAAAAACGTTTGAAAACACTTAAAATGACAAAACACTGAGCGAGTGAAGATACAAACACAGATGAGTTGTTCTTTGTGTTTCAGCTTTTTTAAATGTTTGGTGATATTTATTGCTGTTAGGCTGAGAGCAGGAATTTCACACCTCACGGAGCATTAACCATCACTTAAGCACAGGGTGCAGGCTTGTGCGTGCTCTTTCCACCACAGCACAGGGGGAGAAGGTTCTCCCTCCTCTTCCTCTGGGTTTTCCTGTGGTGTCCAGCACGGGGTCCAGCCCGCTGGGTTGGAGGGGTGCCCGGAACAGGGTGGCACTTCACCCCCCAGACACTGCTGAGAGCACAGCTCTGCAAGGTGCCCGGCCCTGGGGGACCGGGATGATGGCTCCAGTTCGGGACTGGGATGAAGGCTCCAGTTCCCAACCTGTGCGGTGGCTCGGTGGGAGGGAGAGTGGGGTGCAACACCTGGGTGCTGGGGGAGCCCTGCCGGGTCCCGGGGAGCGTGCCGGAGTGTTGCCAGCAGCAAAGCAATCAGACCTGTACCTTCTGCTAACAAATGTTCTCTCCCCTTTCAGGCTGTAGAGCTGACAGCGTTCAAATCCTCAGGTAACATTCGCCTACATCATTTTCGTTAATTTTTGTTGCTGCTGATACTGGTTTCTGTGGTTGCATGGTGGAGTGCTGCCCAGAGGACAGGTCATTTTTGCTCAGGCTTTAGGAAGCATTTTAGTTCCAAATTGCCCTGGTGGGTGCAGACCTGGCCAGGCTGTTGGGGGATCCATGTCCCCCTGAGAGGGGGGGCTTTGAAGCCCCAGGCAGCTCTGCCAGTGCTGCCTGCCCTGCCTCTCCCCGGCAGCACTGGGGGCTCGGCCGAGGATGCCCATCTCACAGCACCCGCCTGGTTTCTCCCCGTGTCTCTGCACCTTTCTTGCTGCCTGTCCATGTCGGCAGCTTGCTGCACGCCAGCTCCCCGGGCCCCTCCACGGCAGCAAAGCTGCAGGTCGCAGGCCCTGGCCGGCAGCAGTGGGGCAGTGGGTGCCTGCGGGTACCTGATGCTGAGCGCTCTGCCTGTGCACTGCAGCACGGCCGGTCCTTGAGGCACAGCAGGGACCGGCACACCCTGCTGCTTGGCAAGAACCGGGCTTTTTGGGGATGGCAACAGCTCTTTGCTGCCACGGGGTATTTTAAACCAGCAGCTGCTGCAGAAAGCGCTGGCGGGTGTTAGAAGGGACTTGTTCCCAAAGAAGGGCAGCCAGGGAAGGTGGGGTGTTCAGACGGGGCTGGATTTATGAGCTTAAAAGCAGCCATTTAGCTGCTTCTCTTTCAGGTTGTAGAAAGGCCAATGTCACCATGGAGGTGGGTAGAATTAAAACCAGAAATCCCTCCTAAGCCCCCGATCTCTGCTCAGCTGCAGCGCTGGGGAGAGGCTGGCCAGCCACAGCTCCCCGCTGCCGCCCTGACTTCCCTGCCTGGCTCTGGGCAAGTCACCAGCTCCTCTGGGTACGGGTGCAGCACATTTAGCTTTGTTTTTTTAACCAACCACTGCTGAGTACTCTCAGCACACTCAGTGCAGTCTCTGGATGGGGTCAGATGCAGTGAAGAAGCACCAGGGACGGATTGATATTATTTTTTCTGCATTGTTACATTTTCTTTTGTCGAAGGAAGCAGTGCATTAGCAGGTTTCTGATTTTGCTCCACATTAAGTGTCTAAGCAGGGCATGCTTAGACTATTTTCGAGACGATGCCACCCAGAAGCATTGCAGCTTTCCTCCCCACAATGGACACATGAGCAAGGCAGAAACGGTGGCAGCCGGGACTAAATGTGCTGCGGCATTTCAGGCGTAGGAGCGGGGTCTCAGAGACAGCACGACCTACACCCAGCACGTGCGTTTCGTGCTCTGTCCCCCCACACTCTCACCTTCACCTGCTCCTGCGTATTTTAATCTAGCCACATGTGTAATTAAAGTCCAGCTGTGCAAAGAGGCGGGTTGTTTAGTTTGCTTTTGTTTTCTGAGGTAAGCCCTCAGTATATTTTTAAAAGCCTGGGTCTGCCCAGAGGACATGGGGATGCTGGGGCTGGGCTCGGCGCCTGCCCCTTTGCACACCGGCTGACACACGAGGGCCATGAAAGCTGCCGGTGGGTGCAGGGCAGCACCGTGCACAGCCACCCTCTGCGGTAGCACCGAGAGCGGCTCCTCGCGCGCCCCGGGGTGAGGGAGCCTGTGGTTGGGCAGTCCTTCAGCCTGGGGTGAACGAGAAGATCTCCTTGAACCAGAAGAGCACTCCTCTGCACACTTGTGTATGTGCAAGCCAGCGTGCAGCACAGCGCTGGTGCTGGCTACGCTGTGCTGCTCTGAGGCACCGGGCTCAAAGACAAGTGCTTCCAGCCATGAAAAAGAATTCTAAAAGACAATAATGCCCAACTGTAGTAATGCCTGGAAGACCCCAGGGCAGCTCAGCGTTGCACAGGCTTCCGTCTTCACAGCTTGTTCAGCAGAGCAAACTGCTGTGTAGCTCTTGGAGGTAACAGCTGCCCAGGGAGGCAAACCATAAACCTGTGTGCCCGATGATGAGCAAGAGACAAATCATTTCAACACAGCCACTGCTTGCCCTCTTCTATTTGTTTTCTCCCACATAGTTTACTGAAAAGAGACATATTTTGCCCCAGGTATCTTTATTTGAAAATTTCCAGCCAGCTGTAATGAAAATTGTGATGTAGCAGCGGGCTTGCAGGAGCTCACGCAAGAGACCCAGGAGCAGCCCACCTGCCCGCAGTCCAGCAAGGAGAGCTGGTGGAGCGCTGGGCTCTGGGCTGGACCGGTGGGAGTCTCAGGGATTAAATGACTTGCTCATAATCTCCCAGGAAAGCTGTGCTGGATCTGGGATGGGATCCACCCCTTCTGTGCTCCAGCTCCTCAGCCGCGCTCTTGTGAGAGCTACGGGCATCGCATGGGCTCCAAGTGCTAGAGGCAGCCGGTGGGTCCGTGCGGGGAGGTGGGATGGGCTCCCAGTAATGCATTAGCACATGTGAGGATGAGGGCAGAAAAAATCCAGGTAAATACCAGGCCAGTTGCAGAACCAAAGAAATTAGGAGTTTTGCAGCACGGCTGTGGCTGGAGGCAGGCATGGGCTCCCTCTCCGCCTCCCCACCCCCAATATTAGGGCTGCCCCCGCAAGGACTCAATTCACTCGGTGAGGCCGCACGTTTCCGCAGTAATGAGCTCCAGCCCAGCTGTACAAAGCTGCGTGTTGCAGTGAGCGCGCTGCCCGGATTCATTACACCCTTTATGTAAGCAGGGGATGGCCGGGGGGGGGGGTTTCACATATTTGCACAAACAATAAGTACCGTCTTCCTTGTCTTGGCAAACAAGAGCTCCAAGAGGCCTCCACATCCTCCAGCTCTTCAAGTGATGGCTGCTTTGTTTCCCCACGATAATTTCATTATTCTGTTTGAATACATTTATATGTTGCTAAGCCACACATAGCAACATGGATCTTGTCTCCATGGCCCAGCCTTTCTGTGATCAATATTGAGTAATTCTGCAACTCTTGCCATACCAAGTTAAATAAGATTGGTTTTTAAAAAGTAAGGAAATTATGAGTCTTTGGGATTCAAAGCCAGTAAAGCACCTGAGTGTCGTGGGCACTCAGAGAAATGCAGACCCCCCACGCCGACCCCGCCGGGCCGCCCTGCGGTGGGATTGCCAGCCATGCCCCGGTCCTTCCCGACGGGAAGAGGTACCTTATGCCCTGGTGGAGGGAGGTGCAGCCCACACCACGTCAGTGCTCTCTGCCACAGTAGCACTGGTATTTTCATTAAATCCCATTTAAACCTCATTCTTCAGCACTCTCAGAGCTTGGCACTGTGCATGGTGGGCTAATTACCGGACGGGGGAAGAAGAGGTTTCTCCTTACAGCCCCAGCCCCATGCACGGAGGATGCTTTGGCTCCCTGCCATAAGGACCATATTTCAGAGACCCCTAAAGGGGTGGGGGGGCGGGGTATGGGATGGCAGAGCCACACCAGCAAAAAGGCAGGGCTGGCTGTGCTCTGTCCTACGTGCTCCATCCTACGGCAGGTTTGGGCTGTGCTTTCTCCCGGCGTGCCATGGGACCCTGCGGGTGCACCCGCTGCCCTGGGAGGGACCCCTGCCCTCCCCTCCCTGCCGACGCAGCTGAGACCGTCTCTCTTTTGCTTTAGGTTTCTGAGAAGTGTCTGGGTGACGGGCCCACAACACTGAGGCTCTTCCAACAGCCGGGAGGATGGCAGGTCGGAGAAGCTGGCCAGGCAGAGCTGTTGGCCCTGCGCTTCTTCCTAGCAGCATGTGCAGACAAAACCAAGGCAGGACTGGGGCAGCGTGGGGTCTCACGGGGCTTCATCTGCTGCTGAAGACTGCCCCGCTCCTCTCCAGGGGTGGGCAACCAACAGCCAGGTACTTGTTGTGACTCTTGCCCAGCCCGTGTGCTGGCCTGGGGGTCCCCGCAGCCCACGCAGCCTCTGCCGGGACAGCCGAGCTTGGCCCGGTGCAGCGCTGCTGGCAGCCGCCCTGCAGCATCACAGGCACCGTGTGGTTGTGTGTGCCTGGTCTTGCTGCCGATAGAGCTTGTTTAACTTGGGGGGCCTGGAGTGGGAGCGAGCCCAGCCCTGCCCGTGGCAGCCGTGCCCCGGCGGTGTGCCCACGCTCCTGTGCCAGCGAGGACGGCTGCCTTGCCCAGCCCCGCTGCCGGCTCAGCACACCGCTCGGCCGGGACAGGGCTGCGGACGGGTCAGTGTAGGAAGCACATGCACTAAGGAAGAGAGTGGCTGCCTTCAAGTCTTTTCTAAACCAGCTGACTTCAATAGCATCCTCTGCTGTTTAGGACAAAAATCCTCTCCCTGCTCCTCCCGGGGCTCCCACTTGGCTGCTGTGGCCCCTTGCCAGCTGGGGTCATGTTTTCTCTCCCTCTGTTCTTTGCATCCAACTGGTTGTCCTGTTACCTCCCTAGCGTTTAGAGCACATAGAACGTGTTGGTTCTTTTGCTGATTATGATGACAGTAAATGCTGATTTTAAAGGCGACCTCCTCTCCTTGTTGCAATGTATCCATGGGAATGGGCTCGTGTTCAGGCGCAGCAGCGTGCCATGGCTTTACGCAGCTGGAAGCAGTGGCGGGTGGTTTGGCCGCGGTTCAGGGGACCAGGGCACTGCACGCTCTTGTGTGCTGTCTCCCGGGTTGTGCTGCATTCCCTGGTCTCAGCACAGCGTGTAGCGGCCAGCTCGGATTTATGTGCTGTTGGGAACTGCAGCCCTAGAGCAGCCCCGTGCTGGTCAGGAGAGTGAGATGTGAGTGCGGACCACCGCTCCGGTGATCACTCTCAGCCAAGCAGCATCTCCAGCCTCTGGGATCGAGGAGAGCCAGGGTGTGGGGCACTTCCCAGCCCTGAAAGTCTTACAGGCAGGTCATCAAACCTATTGCAGAGCCCTGTGCTTTGCTGTGGGCTTGCTCCCTGCCGCAGTGCGTGGCACTCTCGGCCACAGTGACCGCCAAGGACGACATGAACAATCCCGAGTCTAAGCTAATTGCCCATAAATGTTGTCATTCGTGAGCTCACTTGCAAAACACACTCAGAGTCGCTATGGCAATTCCCAGCAGCACTTTGAGCCAGATCCTGAGTCACCAATGCCGTGCATCACACCACAGCAGTGACTCCCCTCCCACAGCCGGAGCGTCCCGTGTCCTGGTCCTGCCAAAGGCAAGCGGCGCTTCGGGAGAGACACCCGTGGGCACCGGGGTCCTGCCGGGGCCACGCACTGCTCTCCTGCGGGGACAGCAGGCAGGGCATCCCACCTGCCCTGGGGAGCCAGGACGAGGGGCGGCACCAACAAAGAGGATTAGAAAGACAGCCAAAAAAGACAAAGTCTGCCTTTTTAAATGAACTGCAAAATTTATTACAGTGGTTTGCTCCTGACAAGGAAGTTGGTAACCTCCTGCCTGGGAAGGAAGGGTGGGGAGTGGGGAAGGGGAGGGATAAGAGGGAGAAAAGGATGTGAGAGACAGAGAGAGAGAGACACTTAAGGACACTTTTCATTTTCTGAAAATAAAACATCTTTTTACCTCCCAAACCATTTTCTCCAGTTCTTTAAGTTCACAGAAAGAAGAAGGTGAAACCGAACCACAGACTTCAGGAGGAAAATGCACAAACATGTTGAAAAGCAGAGACAAACATGCTCTTCTGCATCTAACAAGCTTCCATAAACCGCGCGGCTCCAGGCGCAGCGTCTGCAGCTCCTCAAGGCACCGGCTCTGCGCAGAGCCGTGGCGGATGACAGCCCCCTCCAAACGAGGAGCAAACACCCACCGTGGAAAACAAACCTGAACCAACCCAGCCGTGCCNAAAGCGTGGCTGAGAAAGCAGCAGCGAGACTCCGGCACGTCCCAGCTTGAGGGGCTGCAGCCCCCCAGTGCTGCCCAGCAGTGTTTGTGAGCCCCTGTCCCATGACGGGAGAGGAACCCATGGCTCTCTGCTTCTGGCTTCGGCACAGCATTTGCTGTCACCTGGGGACACGGCAGAGCATGATGGGGGTCTGGGGGGGTCAACTCGGCCCAGCATGAAGCTGGGACAATTCTTATCAGCCTTTACCCACGCGCTTGGGCAGGTAAATGCAAGAGGGGGCTGCAAAGCCCCCCCAGCTCTCCCAGGCCCTTGAGCACGTCCTTGAGGCGTGGGAGCAGCTCTGGGCTCTTTGCAGCCTGGACCTGCTGCTGCCCCGGCACCTGGGGTGCAGGGGCTGGACCCTGCACCTCCCTCCTGCCCGGCTGCTCTGCCAGCATCACTGCAGGCAGGAAGGGGACAGGGTCTGTCCCTGGCCCCATCCTCCCCTTGCCTGTTCTCCAGACGCTGCCAGGACATGGCTGACAGCCGGAGTGAGGCAGGACACCATCCTGGGGCCACCGTGTCCTTGTGCTTCAGGAACCGGCTCGGTTCGCTGTGCCAATGCTGCCTGGGCACTGTGACCTGCAAAGCTTTCCAGCCACAGGGATGTTGTGCTGGCACCGAGGGTGCAGCAGCAGGGCCATGGGCCCAAAGTGTCCCAAGGACAGTCCCCCGCTCCTGGTACCAACTCTTTTAGAGCCTCTGCAGCAAAGCTTTGACATTGCAGAATGTCCTGACCACAGGCACCCGTGGGCTCCGGGCACTGTGGCTGCCACAGGCTGCAAAGCCTCAGCTGGTGCCTCCCGCACTGCCGAGGGCTGAGAAAACGAATTTCAGCCGAGGGCTCGGCGCTGCCTGTCCCTGCCTGCCCTTGCTCGGCCAGGGCAGCGGCGGGATGCAGAGCAGGCAGGGAGCCAGGAGTGGGGACCCCGGCACGTGCATCTTGGGGGTCCCGGCATGGCTGTGTGGGGCCAACATCTCCAGCCCCAGCCCCAGCCCTGGCGTTCTGCTTGGCTCCTGCAGAAATCCTCTGCCTCCGTGCTGGTGCCCAGGGACTCCCCGACTGTCGCAACCACAACCCGGGGAAGGGAGGGTTGTTCACCTCACCTCTCCCCTGCCGGGACAGGCTTTATCCTTCCTTCGTGCCGCTGAGCCAGGTCAGGCAGGCAACAGGTTGAGCACCGGGTGTGCAGAGGAGCTGGGGGGGGCAGCGCTGCCGATGGGGCAGTCTGGCAGCCAAGCCCACGGCCCCGTGGCTATCAACTGTCCTTACTGTGTATTAAAATAAACCATCTGGGCCGTTTCCAATAGTACAGGTTAAATAGCATCACTGAGAAAGGCGGGGTGGAGAGGCACTGCCGGCCCGCCAGCCCCAGGCGCGTGTCCTGCCCCTGCCATGCCGCTGGCAGCGCCGGGGTTCCGCCGGGTCCGTGCTGACGGCCACGCTCAAGTCCGCTTGGCATGCAGCATCTCGATGAGGAGGTTGTTGCAGGGCACCTCCCCGCTCAGGTGCTTGTGGTAGAGGTACTCCTCCGCCTGCATGCTCAGCGCCCGGACCTCCGCCAGCCGCAGCAGCAGCTGGCGAAACTTGTCCGTGGAGTGGGGGTAGTGGCAGATGGTGTACTCCAGCAGCGCCGCGTTGGCCTTCTCCTGAGCATCCTTAGCCAGCGTGTGGTTCTCCAGGTACTTCACGTCTGAAAGGGGGGGGACAGTATGGTGAAACAGTGCGAAACCCAGGTGTCTGCCCCATCCGTACCACGCTGTGCCAGGAGGAACCCGTGCTCCTGCATCGACGGCCCTCGTGCACGAGACCGCTGCACAGGAGGGGACTTGTACTTGGTCCCTGCCTGGCCACGGGCTCCCCATCCCTGCCCCTGGGTCTCCCCCAGCGCTGAAGATGGACACGTAAAACCTCGTCAGCTGTGGGAGGCCCTGTACCCCCTGCCCTTGCCCCCCAGCAAGCCACAAAACTGAAACTCATTACCAGCTGCACCCACACACAGGGAGCCGCTGCCACCCTTTAATTCCTGAAGGTTGAGGAAGCGGCTGAATTAATTCCTGGATAAACTTCGTCTTTCCAATGTGGCAACAGGGCTCACCAGCCTGGAAACCCTAATCCTCTGCACCTTGCCAGGGTCACAGTGGCTCCCCCGTAATCCCTCTGCCAGCTCTGCTGCCTGCAGGGTGGGAAGCGGCACAGCAGGCAGTGGCCCCAAGGCACAGGCAGGGTCTGGCAGCCAAAGGGCCATCGGGAGGTGCACAGCCCCAGGGCAGAGGTTGTCCCTGGGGACAACAGGTCTGTAACCACCCTGCGGCTGCAGCATGGCGGGAGGGTGACTGCAGGGACAGCCCAGCCTGGGGGCTCGGGGTTTCTCCATGCTTTTGGGGCAGCCTGAGCTGGGTTCTGCCCTCCAAGGATGCTGTCTTGGTGCTTGGGTTGCCATGAGCGCTCTGTGAACCCAGCACTTGTTTTCAAGCTGCCCAACACGTTGAACCGTCCCCGCATGCACATTTCAGTGGCTTTAGGGAAACGATGCTGCACACCACCCCATCAGCCGGCCACAGCTACACACAGCAATAATATCTCGGTGCCCGCCCGCAGGAGACCTTGCTGCACACCCCGGCACCAAGCCCATTTGGGGCAGGCGGATTTAATAGATGTACTGTACGGCACGGAGGTGGCCAGCAGCACGGCGATCAGGTAACAGTGCTGCCGGCTCTGCTGCCCACATCCAGCAGCCGCTGACGCACGGCCAAATTCAGGTCTGTGTTGGCAGCCCAGACACATGCCGCTCGCTGGCTGAGAACAGGGAAATCCGGGCACAGGTTCTGGCCAAGGTGGCTGGGTGTTTGGGGTTTATTTCTGGCTTTCACCCCAAAAAAAGGAGGGGAATCAAAGATGGCTTTGACCCAGATGGTCAGATGCTGTAGCCAAAGGGCTGAGCAGCTGTCAGGAGGGCAAAGTATGGTGCTGGAGGTGGCTGAGCAGGAGGGAGCGGATGGGACCCTGACTGCCAGGTGGGGGTGTCCATGGACCCCCCCACTACCTGACCCCACAAGGCTCCCCTGGGGGGGCCACGGCACCTGAGGCTGCTCTCAGCCAGCGAAGCTGGGAGCCCCCGGCCCGTGCTCGGGCAGAGCCCAGGGAGCAGAGGCGCAGCCGGGGGGGTCACGGGGCCCCGGGGAGACACAGCCTCTGGCCATGCCCACGGCCGGGCTGCGTGGCTGGGCCGGGGGCTGCATGGCACAGGCACAAAGCGCCGCAGATCGTGCCAAGATGCACTTTATCAGATCACTCTTCCCTTTTCACTCCTGCAGCGCATTTGCTCCTATTGTGGCGGTCTCCCTCCTACCCGGCTTGTTGTTATGAAATCTCTTTATCTGCATAAGGTTATTGTGCATGTCATTAAAAAAAAGAAGTTATATTGATAAATGTCAAATCTATCCCCTGAGTTGGCTCAACAATAGCTAGTTCTACTCGATGAACTCACCTGGTTCTCTGAAAGACCCTATTCACTGTTTAATTGAATATTTGAATAATCTTTTCATTCCTGCAAGGAATAAAGAATGTTGTCCAAATAACATTGACTCACTTCATTTAGAGACACTGCAGCAGTTGCAAAGACTGTCCTGTGACAAAGCCTCCCATCACACATACAGATATGCCTGGGATTATTTCTATGCCCTCAAGTGTTCTTCCTATTCACAGCTCCTTTTGTTTGGGAGAAGCTGCTGATAAATTGCAAACGCTTAAGGGAATGTGGGCTATAAAAGCCTCTCTTCCTCCCCTCCCCAAGAGTAGCTGCTTCATGAATGTAAGTCATGAAATCGAATGATAGGTCAATCCATTAAGGCTCTATTAAGCCCTTCTGTAGAACAAAGCTAACCTGTGCCGTCCTCATAAATATTGCTATTTTGAGAAGCCCTAATTTTAATTAAATCTCTTTACCTGCTCAGGAGAGAAATCTATTTAGAACTCAAATGGCAGCTCTTGTGAGCGGGGCTTGGCTTTGATTGTGCTGTGGCAGAGTGGTAAATGTGGAAATTCTCTTGTTAAAGGCAATTACATCCTGCACATAATACACAATCCCATCCTCTACAGCTGAGCCTGCGAAGGGCAAATTACTCCAAGTGAGCTCGGCAATATGGAGAGAAAAAGTTGGATTTGGGGCAAAATTATGTATGGGAAAATACAGCTATTTGAGTCCATGCCTTCCCTGAAAGCTGCTGCTCCGGGGAAGTGGAACTGCTGCCGCAATCGGCACGACAGCTGTGGCCACCGCTCTGGGAGGACGCTGCTCCTGCTCGCTGTGCCGTGCCGTGCCGTGCCGTCCTGGGGGCTGGCAGGGGGCACAGGGCAGCACGGGGTGACCAGCCCTCCCGGTGCTGAGCCCGTGGGGCAGCGACCAGGGAAGGTCCCAGCTCAGGGCATCAGCCCCACCGGCTCCTTAATTTCCCAGCCCAGGCACTGTTTGTGCCACACCTTATCACTGTTTGAACGGCAAATTATCGTATCTAATTTCTCTGGATTTCAAAACAGCTCTAGAGGAAAAGCAAGCTGCGGGAGGAGATGCCGCAGGTGCAGGACCGGACAGCAATGTGGATACTGCACCCCAAGACACCTGCCCTGCCCGGGCCCCTGGGGGAACCCACGGCTGCCAGACCTGCCTGCTGACGGGGACACCTCCACAGCAAACCCGAGTCCAACCGGCGGGTCCCTCAGCCCGTGCTGGCCCTGACCCAGCCCCTCGATGGGGGAAAGGATTCCCATTGCCGGCAGCACGTCAGTGCTCCCACTTAACCCACCAGCCCCGGGGAGCAGTGCTGCTCTGGGAGCAGGCTGGCTCCTCTGCGAGGGTCACATACAGCGACACAAACTCTCTGCCAAGCCACGGAGTAGCAAAATACACAGCAGTGTCCTTACGGTACAGAGTGCAGCTTGTGGCCTGCTGCACTTGGTGATGGGGCACATCGCTGCTGGCAGGACCCCCCCCGGATGGGACCCATGGTGCACAAGTGCAAGTGCAAACCAAGGTGCTGGGATAGGGACAAGGAGGGATCAGGGGTGGGTTGGGATGGGGACTGGGACGGAGACAGGGCTGCCCCAAGCTGGGCTTGCTGTCCCAGCTCAGCACCAGCACCCAGGCACTGCAGGGACCCCAGCACAAGTTTCCCTGGGGGAAATGCCGGTTCCTGCCCTGTCCGGGTGGGTGCAATTAGCAGCAGCCGTGGAGGTGTGTGAAGTGAAGCAGCCACAGTGGCAGAGGTGTGAGCTCGGAGCGCAGCAGCCACCTGAGTCCCTTGCAAGCCCCGCTGCTGTCCTGGTGCCGGGAGGTGAGATCTCCTGCTGCGACGGGGCTGAGGAGAAGGTGTCAGCACCAGTAATGAAGGTCGCCAGGTGCCCTGGGGTCCCCGTGGTGCTCAGCACCGCCCATAGCTGCACTGCCCCACTGAAGGCTGAGGTTGCTCTGGTGGGACTCTGATGGGTGACCCTGCCTCAGGGCGATGCTCATGGGAAAAGGAGATGTGTCTCTGACCATGGTGGATGGGAAGATGCTCTCCACTGGGATGGCAGCGCGGCCAAAGCAGGAGCTGGGCAGGACCAGGGCAGGAGCGGGTCAGGAGCAGACAGAGCTGCTGTGCAGACCCAGGGACATTGCAGGCTGTGGCAGCGGTGCCTGCGGCTCCTGTGTATTTTGTCTAGGTGAGGTGGGACCGTGTGAACCCGCTGCCCTGGCCCAACCGCAGGCTCCAGAGCTGAGCCTAATCAGAAGCAGCACACAGCCCCTGCCCCGCCGCACTGGCACGGGCCTCTGACGCAAATCCCGGGAGATAGGGCCGTCCCCGGCTGCCGCCTCTGTCAACACGCCTGTTTTGCCGCAGCCGTATCAACTGGCTGTTTCCCTGCCCAGTGCAGCATGTTAGTGACGAAAACAGGCTCCGCTCAGCCGACGGGTTGGCAACGGCCC
The DNA here is from genome assembly GCA_013400195.1 of Aramus guarauna. Taxonomy (NCBI): domain Eukaryota; kingdom Metazoa; phylum Chordata; class Aves; order Gruiformes; family Aramidae; genus Aramus; species Aramus guarauna. The sequence continues at coordinate 1,332,785 of VXBL01002375.1, read as the reverse complement.
CTGCGGCCGGGGGCAGAGCCCAGCCCCGCAGTGGGAGATGGTTTGGACCCCCCAGGGAGGCGAGGGGGCCCGCAGGTCCCAGCCCTCGCTCCTGGCTCCTCATTCAAAGCCCCTTCACTGCCCATCGGTGCAGCAGCCGACATGGCCAGACCCTGGGCTGCACATGCTCCCTCCCGCCACGCTCCCACCCCCCCGAGACCCCACGGCACCATGGCCGTGACCCCTGAGCACGGCCACCCCTCGTCCCAGTGCCCCTGTGGCAGTGCTCACCGAGGCTGAAGAGGATGAGGAACTTGAGGCAGACGAACTCCTGACGGTCCACCTGGAGCGAGTGCAAGTGCAGGACGAGCTCCTGCGCCCGCAGCACCAGCGTGTTCAGGATGGAGCCGGCCTGGGCAGCAACAGTGGATATGTCCACCTGCGGGGATGGGGATGGCATCAGTCACAGCAGCCCCAGCACCCTCAAACCCACTGCAGGGGACCCCGCACAGGGCAGGACCCAGGCACCAGCCCACAGCACTGACCGAGAATTAGGGGCATCAAAGCGAAGGCTGACAGGTGAAATGGGAACCCTGTTTCTCCAGCACCACTTAAAATAGAGGGGCCCTTTGCAGAGCGCTGGTATTCTGGTTCCCCTTGTTTCCAAAAACTGCCCCCGGGGAGGGAAGGGGCCCAGTCTCTGCAAGTGCAGGTGCAGGTGCAGTGGTTGATCTTTCCATGAGAAATGTTTTTCTCCAGAAGCAGGAGCTGGATGGCAGGTCAGGACATGACAGGATGCCACGGGATGGGATGGGATGGGATGGGACCTTCTGCACGAGCCGTCCCATAGCAGCAAAAACCACCCATCCACCCTGCACCAACTCAGCTGCACTCAGCCAGAAGTAAGACAAAAGTCACCCCATGCCCCTGCTCCAGTCCCACCCCTGGCCCACACCACCCCAACCGCAGTGGCCGCCGTGGTCCCTGTGGGCCAGCACTCACCTCCTGGCCGGTGACGAGCAGCACGCTGTGCTCATTGCCGTGCTGCAGCTGACGGTAGACGTGGTCGAACACCAGCAGCTCGCTCCAGCAGTTCTGCAGCAGCTTCATCTGGTCGCCCACCTGAAACACAGCCGGAGCAGCACCGCTGACACCCATCACACTGGGGCACGGCCATGGGGGCAGCCCAGGAGGGAGTTGGGCTGCCCCAGTCCCTGTGCCACCCCTCCAGCCCCCAGCTCTGCAGCTTGAGGGTCTGCCTCACGCCATCGGCGTGCGACAGCTCAAACTCACACCATCAGCCGCTACACCACGTTGCTGCATTGGCACCTGAGCTGGGCAGGACCTGCACCCACCTGTGTCTCACCCTGAGCACAGCAGAAAGGGGTTTCTACCAAACTGGCATCAGTGTCAAAAAATAGCTTATTTTCACGTCTCAAGTGCCCAAAAGTAGAGCAGTGAGCCCAGTCATCGGTGCCATTACATGAAACAAAGAGTGGATGACGCCTTCTGCCACCAGGATGAGCAATGCCTTGGCACGGATACAGCATCGACACGATGCATTGGAGATGTGAAAACCTCTGCCTTCCCCTGTGGCCCCCAGGTCACCTGAGCTACAGACACTTGTCTGGTCCCAGGTCTGCTTTGTGCACATTTGCTCGCCAGCCCATCACGGGAGCATGCAGGGAGTGCAGGGGGCATCACCCGCCTCTGTCGGGAATCCAGCTCCTCCAGCTGGGACAGGACTTTGTCTTCCAGGACTTTGTCCCTGACCCTCGCAGCCTGCCAAAGCTCTGTATTTTTTAAGAACCTGAAACCCTCCTTGCCCCCCTGCCTCCAGAGCATTTCCCGAAGTCTCATGCACACATTTATAGGTAGAAATTACAGCCTGACTGTGAAGAAGTTCCTAGCAAGGAGATGCTGCATCTGATTAATGAAACGTTAATTGCAAAGCCCTGGTCTGGCTCCTGGTTCCCACGTCTGCCTATAGCGTGTAACTGGGCTGGATGTGCCCCCCACTTCATCTCACTGCCGACATCCCATGCGTCACCTCCAGCCCTCCCCTCTGTGCTGGGTGGGAGGAGAGGACGGCGACACTGATGCCCACAGCACTGGTTAGTGCCTACAGCGAGGACTGCGACCACCAGTGCCCTGCGGCCAGGTTACACCTGCAGGCTCACGCCCCGGGCACGCCTTGCACTGCGCTCGCACAGCACCAACCCCACGCCCATCAGACATCCTGGGGGAGACAGCGGGGGTCCCCTTGGGCAGGCAGGGAGAGATGGAGCTGCACCCCCCCAGCAAGGGGGACCCCAGGCTGGAGGAGAGGAGACGGGCTGGGTGGCTGTGCAGAGCCAGCTCTGAAGCAGCTCCGCGTGTTTCCGTGGCACTTGCTGGCTCTCCTCAGCGCAGGTTCCCGCCCCCCCAGGAACAACCTCCCCGAACCGCACACAAATCTTTAACAAAATGACTGCTGGCCACATCCCTGGGCGGGAGGGAACGCACGGCTGTTGCACAAGGACCCTGTGTCTCCGGGCAGCCCCTCTGGATACTTTACAATGAAAGAAGACAGAACCCATCGTTGCCTCCCTGCCCGGGACGGCAGGTTTGGGGCAGGGGGGGCAGAGGTGCCGCAGTGCAGCACGGCTGCGGGGGAGCTGCCGGCTACGGGGCATCCCTGCGCCCTGCAGCTGTCGGGCCAGCCCCTGCCCACACACCAACACACGCGTGACCACGGGCACATTTGCACGTGTGCTGGTGTGTACGTGCAGGCGCAGGTATAAGCATCCAGAACTACGCTTTCAAAGAAATGCCTGCAGTCGCCTCTGGAAAGAAGCTCTGCCCAGGACACAAACTGCAAGGACCTCCGAAGGTCTCGTGGGAAAGCCGGTGGGCTGCAGGCAACACCAGCTACGGGCAGGAGAGCTGCCAGAGCCAGCAGCTGTGTTTGGCAAAACAAAAAGCTCTGCCAGGCCCCTGTGCCCGCAGTCGTGGCGAGACGCGGGGCACGCTGCTGTCCCGGCTCGGGGAGCGGGCAGGAGGCACGCCGCTCAGCTGCCTTCCCCACCACCCCACCGCCAGCCACCACGGGTCACCGGATCATCCCCTCATTGCTGCTCTCCACAGGACCCCACCTTCTTTCTGCAAAGAGGTGAACCCCCACCCTTCCCAGAGCCCCCGTCTCCTGCAAGGCTGGTGTAGGGAAAGGGCCAGGGATTATCAGTAATACTTCCCGGCAGAGCAAATTCAGCGCTGGCAGAAGAGCTCTGCAGTGTCATTGTGCTCGCTGCCTTTAATAGAGGGAAGACAGATGCAGTATCACAGGACTGGATAATACCCTCGTTTTGCTGAAGACGCTGCAATAAACCAGTGCTGGGAGATTGCAAAAGGAATAGAAATCAGATGAGAAAGAGCTTTATGGTCTCGGAGCCCGGCACTCCCCGCGAGCTCCTGGGATTTGTTTCTCAAGTGTGGTGGGTGGTGAGACCTGGACGCGCAGCAGCGCCGGGGAGGGACGTGAGGCACAGGAGGCAACAGCAGAGGCCGGGGCTGCGGTGCCCGCTCCTGCCCAACAGCACAAAACCTGCCTGCAGCGAGGTGCAATGGGACTGCCAAGGCCAGACTTGCCACCACATCACCCCAGCGGTGAAGGAGCCGTGGTACGTGACCCAACCGTCCAGACGGTGAGCTTTCTGTTCAGCTGCTGAACAAAGAACTGGGGAAAAGCTCATTCTGCATCAAAACAAAATGGAGATTTTCTGCATTCTTGATGACCTCTGCCCCGAGCCGAGCAGCTGGCTGTAACCGCGGCCAGCCCTCGCAGGGAGTGGAGCTCCCATCGTCACAGCACGCTGCCGGCCCAGCCGCACGCTCCCAGCCAGTGCCGAGCTCCTCCGCTCCAGCTGAGTCGCAGCGTTGTTTTGGAAGCTCCTTCCTGTGCCTCATTCCTGAGTGGGATGAGGTCCGGAAGAGACAGACTAAAGGTTTTTCTCTGAAAATGGTTTAAAAAAATTCAGCTTTTCCAAAAGGAAGCATTTCAACAATTTTTGAAATCTTCTCTTCTTCCTTTAAGCATGGCTAATCAGCTTCTGCCAGTCTCCACAGGCAGGTTCAGCTCCCTCGGCAGAGCACCTCCCCGCACCCCAGCAGCGGCACGGTTTGCCCTGTGTGCCTGCGGCACGGCCATTCCCCTGCCGGCACACTCCAATGTGCCGTGGCCTTTCCTGGGAGCATCGCTGCGTGCCGGAGCCACGTGGCCATGGCGTGGGGGGGGATGTGGTCGGGAGTGTGACGGGGAGGGCCGGGGGCTCTGGGGGCCAGGCAGGGCTCAGGGATGGCTCCAGAGACCCCAGCCCTGCCCAGACCCAAGCACCAAGCTGGGTGTCCCTGTACCCTGGGCTGGGGCGGCAGCGGCATCCCCCCACGGCCCCGCTCCAGCAGCGCAGCTCCGCTGCAAGAGGGCTGCAGGATGGAGACACCTCCCCTGTGCCCAGCGCCAGCCCGGCCTCGCAGGAGGAGAGGGCTGCTAATGGACGGCCACTCAGAGTCAATCAATCCTCCCGGCGAGGCGGCATGCACACGCTCTTGCCTTTAAAAGTTAAGCAAAGGATCTTCCTCTTTTAATGTCAAGGCTTTTCAACGGAGTGCTTTATCAAGGACCTGATGCAAGCTGTCTTTAAAAGGTGTTTTTTTTTTTTTTTTTTTTTTTTAAAGCAAGCATTTAACCCATTCACAAAATGCAGCAGCGAAACGCTCCCCACGCAGGGCAAGCACTCCCCTGCCGCCCGGCTGCCAAAAGCCCTTTGCTGCTGAAGGCCCGTGACCCACAGAAAAATCCATTTCCCTGCAGCAAACGGGCTGGGACCAAGGGCCGGCGGGAAGGCAGGGTGTGCGGAGGCACAGGCAGCGCTGCCCGGGTGCAGGGCTGCAGGACCCGCGTGTGGATGTAGTATTAAACCTCCTGCAGCCCTCCCTGTGGATTCATTTGGCATGAGGGGAGGAAGCTTTGGGGAGTGTTGGGGTTCCCCAAAATGTGCCCAGGCCACCCCAGCACCTCAACACCCAGGAGCCAAACTCCCACAGGGATGGCACAGCCCCCCTGCGCTCGCTGCTCCCTGCACGGCTGGTCTGGGGCACCCCCCACCTCGGGTACCACCATCTGCCCTTGAAGATGCCTGCAGCATTATGAAGCAGTGACCCACCAACAACGTTGCTTTGCTCGGAAGCCCTGAGTGGGTCCCAGGACACCGATCCCCAGCCTCTCCCCACCCGGCTTCAGCACACCACAGGCATGAGGAGTGCTCGGATGCCTGACCTGCCTTCCCCCCAGGGATGCTCTCCGGGCCTCCTCCCAGATAGCTGGAGCAGGATTTGCCCCAGCAGCTCCCACGCAGGTGCACAGCACACACCAGTGCCCTGAGCCGCAGCCCGGGCAATTACTGGGTGCGAGCAGGACCCGTCACCTTGGCTACCGAGAAGTGCGAAAGTGGATTACCGTTCGCCAGCCACCCGCAATCGAAACCCCACACAAGTCTAAGGTGTTAATGGTCAACACAGGTCCCCACCTCCCTGCCCAGATACCACTGTGATGGGCATCTTAAAGCAAAAAAGCCCCAACACCAGTGCGGCAGGGCCAGGATCTCATCTCCCTGCTAGCAGAGCACGCTGCTGGGACCCAGCCCTCTGCTTTTTGCTGGTGCTCGCAGGCAGCCGGCTGCAAGGCTGCATGGGCATCGTGGCTCTGCGTGTGCGCCCTGGCAGCGAGGGCAGGGCTGTGCCAGCCGGGACGCCGGCAGGCAGGGAAAGCTGTCACATTTCCCCCAGTGCATAGGATGCTAAACATTGCTGCAGCATCCACGACCAGAAGGAGATTTTAAATCTGCCAAAAACTCTCTGGCTGTTGGCCAGGAGATGGGGTCAAGATGACCCACGCATGCTGAAGGCAGAGAAGCAACCGACTACAAATAGGCTTCATCGTGGCTCTACGATCTCTAACCAGAAGCGAAGGAGAGGAGCCCAGCAGACAGACCCAGCGACCCGCAGGAACCCTCAGCCCGTGGGAACGGCACAGCCCTCAGCATCCCCCCTGCCACTGCCGCTTGCCCGTGGCCGGGAGGGTGGTTTGCCCTGGCCCCAGGGTGAGGAGGGGCCAAGGACGGGACCCACATCAACCCACCTCCCCACGGCCACACCGTGCCCCTCCGCTGGCGGCAGGGACCCGCTGCACGCCCAGCCCAGCCCGGCCTTCGGGCTGAAACCGCGGCAATTTGTTTAACATTCCTGGCTGCTCATCCCAATCTAAAGGTCACCGCACCCCTGTGTGCACAATATTTATACGTACGTATGGCAGTAACACCTATATAAACCAGGCTGTGCCAAGATACGTGTATATAAACCAAACCAAAACCAGACACAATGTGAGTGTGCAAGTCTGCGTGTGTATGCACATTTCTCTGTCTGTCTCTCTCCATATATATATAAAAAAATTACATCTGAAAGGACAAAGTTGCCTGAGACTCATGACCCAACAAAATATATTTCACCCCCAGCCCATATTTTTCTTCCTGAAGAGATGCTGCAAATCTTCCCTCAGTCCTGACACATCTCATCTAGACTCAGTTAAAGTTCGTATTTATGGGCGTCAGCGCTGACCTCTTCCACCTCCGCCCGCGCGGCCTCGCGCCGCGGCTGCCTGGCCGGCCCTCGATAAACAAGTGGGCCCCCAAATCCCCCTCTGCCGCGCGGCATTATTAGTCTTGCCTCCGAAGGCCAGCGCAGTCCGTAATTCTCTGCCTGGTGACACGAGATGAACGCCGCGACATCAGTCTCCCCGGCGGATTGGCATGGGGACCCTCGTTTGTCAGTGGCAGACTGACAGAATTACTGGCCCTTAAATGAAACGATATATCTGGGAAGTTAAATCTGTTTTCAATCTGACTGCCCCGCGCCTGCGGGCGGACGTGGCGTGTGAGCCGATGTCAAGAGGCCATTAGCCCATCTCCCCCCTCCTTCCCTGGGCGCAGCGGCAGAGCCGGGGGGGCTCTCCCCAAGGGCCTCCACCATGGCCACCCTGCCAGGACAACACAGTAAAGCACTCGGTCTGCCGCTGCCCCTTGCCAGGCTGCTAGTATGGGAATGGGAATGGGAATGGGACCCAGACCTGCTAGCTCCAGGGGGCACCTCCTCCTGCTCTCCCTGGGCTCGTCCTGGCCAGGCATGAGCCAGCAGGTCCCCGTGCCCCCAAGGGTTTGCTCCCTCCTCGCCAGGCGCCCTGCGAGGCCCCGGGGAGAAGCCAGCTCTCTGCAAAACAACCCTGCAGCACCCAGGTGCTGGGAGTGTTCAGGCAGGGGATGCTGTGCATGGGGGTGTCTGCCCGTGCCCCCTCCTCACCCGCCTGCGTCCTCTCCCTGCTTGGCATCAGCCCAGCATGACGCCCTGGAGCCGTGTCCCCACACAATGCCCCTCCAGCCCGGATCCCCGCACCGGCCTCGGCCAACAGCCCTTCCCCGGCTAGGGATGGAGACCATCACCTCCACACAGACGTTCCCAGGGGATGGAGAGGGCTGCTGGCATCCCCTGCTCCGAGAAGCCCTGAGCACCCGGCAGGGACTGTCTGCATGACAGTCATCGATCTCTGCGATCGCGATTTTACTCTGTGCTAGCGGGCTTTAGGGTGAAGCCATAAATGCTGCACTAGCAGGAGTTCATTTACCGCCCCAGCAGCTGTTTGCTTTTATGTGCCGAAAGGAGCGGGAATGGAGTTTCAGGAGCTGCAGACCGACTCCTGCTCCCCAATGGCTTCTCTCCGTGTGCCCGAGGGAAAACCACTGCCCTGCACCAGGGAGGAGGTGCTGTGCCGTGCCGGGAGGGCAGTGGGCAGCCCCGGCACCGTCCCCTGGGGGACACGCAGAGAAGGGCCGGGGCACCGGGGGCTCAGAGGGAGCCAAGGCCAGCGACAACCACGCTTTCTCACGCTCCCTCTGGAGTCAGGGCAGGACGTGGCGCCCTGCGGTCCTTGGCCCTGCAAGACGCTGGAAATCTGCCCCGCGGTGATGGACGGGGATGCCCAGACGAGCTCCACTCCCTGGGGCACCACATCCTGTGTCCTGGGCACGGTGGGGGACGTGCCCCGCTCCTGGCAGGACACCGGTGGCCCGGCCCAGGTGAGACCTCTGGCACTGTCGTCCCCCCCCAGAGCCCCGGGGAGGAGGAGCACCCGCCGACACGGATTCACACGGAAACAGCCTATTTTGGTGGTGCAATCAGGCTGACAATGGAGTTACAAGGCTACACGGCAATGCTGCCGGGAGCTGAATTTACACTGTTTACAATATCTTCTGCAAAACAACAACCACCCTGTTCCCAAAATCCAGGCTGGACACTGATATGATTGAAATGAGCCCGACCCGCCCCCACAATGCCATTTCCTGACACTGTTCTGGCAGCCCGGGACTATTTTGAGCCACGAGGCTCTGCCACGCTCGGTCCCATGGCACCCCGCAGGGTGGGCACGGGGAAGAGCCTGACCCTGTCCCACGGCACCGTGAGAGGAAGGTGATTTTGGCCAGAGCCAGGTAGCACAGCCTCACGCTCAGAGCATGGGAAGGCACCTGGCTCTCCCAGCCGCTCTGGGACGTACGTCTTTGGGTTTTGGCCGTGTTGCAAAATTTTCTCTCCCGTTTTTGCACCGGTTTGGGATCTTAGGTCAGTTCAGGACACAAGTGGAAAACGTCTGAAAGCTTGGCAAGGTTTGCAGGATGGCAGAGGCTGCCTCACTCCTGCTAACACACCCCTCAGCCCTAGTAAGTACTGGGGGGGGGATTTGCTAGATGGGATGGCCCAGGGGCTGGGGGTCAGCACCATGTCCCCCAGCAGGGCAGGCTCGTGGGCTGATGGCAGCACATGTGGCTTCAGAGGAGGCTTGGTGGTGTCCCCTGCCCCAGCCAGCCCTGCCCCGGCTGCCTGGTGCTAATAGGCACCTACCTGACAGCATCGATTTTCCTCCTAAAGGCGGAGGAGAGAATTGTCTCAACTATAATTCCTCAACGTTACATTTTTCAATTATATCTTGAGCTTGACACAGCAGTCACTCTGCCGGCGATTGCCTCCACACCTGCCCCCACCGTGATGAATCTGAAATCATTAGCCCCATGGCGACAGCAGGAATTGCTCTGGCGTTGCAGCCAGGCCCCGGAGCCTCCAGCCCTGCCGCGTGGGGAGCCGGGAGCAGGATGGGGATGCACCAGCACATCTGCAGTGATGGCAGCCCCCGTCTCATGCCCACGGGCATTGCCCCGTCCTCATGGCATCTCAACCCCAGTCCTACCTGCCTCCCACCGCCTGCTCAGTGCAGCATCCTCCCCCTCCACCCCCAGGCTCCTACCTCCAGCTCCTTGAAGAAGATGCAGCTCCGTGCCCACTCCACGATGGAGAAGAGGGTCTGGTCAGCCATCTTGCACATGAGGCCAAAGGTGCTGAGCTTCTCGTGCCGGCCTTTGCCTTGCTCTTGCTGCAGACAGGCCAGTATCCGTGCCTTCACCTGGGCCTCATCGGGCTCCAGCTGCAGCAGCTTCAGGATGACCTCAGGGATGTCGGGGGGGGAGCTGCTGGCATAGGTCTCTGGGTACATGTAGGCAGGCATGGACTCGTGCACGTTTGTGTAGTGGTCTGGGTACTCAGACTTGATGGTACGGTTGGGGAAGGAAGGATAGTGGTAGCCGGCGAGCGGTGCGTGGCTGGGCACAGTCATTCCCAGGGAGGGCGTCCCATAGGGGCTGCGCTCGTAGTCGACGGGCGTCAGGGCAGCAGGGTTGGGCGGCAAGGTCTTGGACATGGCGTGGATGCTGTGGATGGTGGAGGACAGGCTGTAGTCGTTCTGCACTGGGGACATGATCTGAGGCACGGTCTCCAGCTTGAAGCCATTGGCACGGATCAGAGCTTTCTTCTGCTGCTTTAAGGCACGGTCCCGCTTGTACATGGGTCCAAACTTGTTCCTCCCTCCACGCATCCGGTCGGCACGCACGGCTGGGGGCAGAGAGAGGGTAGAGGCTGCAGTGAACCTGCACGGAGGGACACTAGCACTTCCATACGGCATGGAGAAAATAATGGAGGGGGGGCGGTGGCCAAACAGGGCTGGGGGACACTGGGGAGACCTTGGCAGAAAGCCGGCAGCAGGACCATGCCACTCCCAGCCCAGCCATGCACACCAGGGACGTGACATGGCAGGTTTGGGTGTCTGGCCCCAGCTCTTGCCTTGCTGCATCACCTTCAGAGCCTCTGGGAATTGCAGGAAAGGAGGAGACATTCGGCTTTTACCACCAAACAGGCTGGGGGATAAAGCAGCTTGCATCCCTCATGGGTTCAAGGGACAGCCTGCGAAGCCTGGGAAGACAAGGGGGCTCAAAACCCATTTTCTTTTTTATGACCCCTGACTCTGGACCAGCCCTGGGATTTCCTTGCTTGTGCACAACCTGGGACCCACAGCAGGGCTGTGCCGGCTTTTGGGCAGGAGGCTGCCCATCCATGCCAGGTATCAGCTAGGGCCGAGGGGCTGAGGAGCTGCTGGAGTGTCCCACTGGTGGAGTCACTCTGACAGCCCCATCACAATGTCCTGGCTGTAGCAAAGCAGATGTTCCTTCTGAACCCCCAAAGAAACCCAAGAATGTGTCAGCACGCGAGGGAGCAGGTGCTTCTCTGCAGCAGGAGCTCATCCCTCCGCTCCGCCCCACTGCGCTCTGGGGGCTGCTGCCCCAGCCCACCTTTGGAAAAGCATCAGCTTGCTGGAAGCTGGGAGCTGGATGGTGGTGCAGAGGGATGGAAGAAAGCACGCCAGCAAGCACAGCCCGCAGACTTAGCATCAAAGAGAAAAAAAACAAACCTCTGCTAGTTTGTGTCCCTGTTGCCAGCAGGCGAGTCTTGCTTTTGTGTCTCAGCTGTTACCTCTGTCTCTCTTTCACCCACTTATCCTGGGGCTGCTGGAAGTGTGGCCAGCACCCTGGGAGACCCAGGGCACCTCCAGACTCTCCCCAGGCAGGCTGGAAACAGAGGAGCGTCGGCCAGGAGCAGCAGCATTTCCAGGGCGAGCAGGAATGTGCTCCCCAGGGAGCTGCCCTGCACTTCCTCCCTCATTCTTTTTTCATGAAAACAGCATCTCGCTGGGAGCGGGGCGGCCGGAGGCATCCTCTGAGGTGGGGGGTGCTGTGGCCCCCCTGCTCCTGAAAGCCTGCCCGCATGCCTCCGGGAAACAGAGAGCTGCCCCGGGGCAGTTCCTAACTTCAGGGGTACAAGGGAGATGGCTGCAGTCAGCACATGTGTGTACCCCCGCCAGGATTCCCTGCGAGCGCGCCCTGTCACACAGCCCGAGCTGGACCAGCAGGTCTGGGGTCGCCGGCCGGCCGCTCACCCTGGTGATGCCAGAGCACACCAAGAGTCCAAATCTCCCACCCACTCAAAAAATAATGTGTTTCCACCGCTGCTCGAGGCCAGGCACAGCAATGCCTGGGGAGTGGGTCCCAAGCAGACCCCCACGACACCAGGCGACGGTGCACAGGCAGGGACCCTACTTGTGCTGCCCGCACCCCACACACAGCGGGAGGTGCTCACAGATCACACAAACCCTCCGCAGGCGACAGCTAGTACACCTCCTTCCCTCTCCCAGCAAGAGCACAAAGGGAGAAGGGGCCTTTTAATTCCCCTCCTGCTCCACTGTTCCTGCCGTTTGTGCCTTGCTTGGGGTTGGCAGCAACTTGCCATTTGCCGTGTCCCAGCTGGCTGCTGGGAAGAAGGCAACGCACCCCGACCTCCGGGGCAAGGGGGCCCAAGCGGAGTCACCCAGGAAGTGCCTGGAGGCATCCCCCCCGACAAAACGACAAAACCGTCTGCAGGCAGCCCCCGAGCCACACACCCGGGGCACAGCCAGCCGGTACGGCGGCAGGCAGGGGCACCCAGCACGCCCTGCAGCTCCCCTTCCTGCTCCCTCTGCCTCGCCTGCCCTCACCCTGTGCAGAGCCCCAGCTGGTGCGAGCTGCCTGCCGAGCTCTGCTTCCCCTCGCCCACCTCTCCCTGCCCAGGCAGGGGCATGGGGGGGTGCCCAGTGGGGTGCCCAGGGGATGCCTGGGGGTGCAGGCAGGCTTGGGCCAGGGCTGTGCTCCTCTCCCCAGCCAGGCTTCGCTGCAGCATCCTTTCAGGCACTTTGAGGGGGGTCTGATGTTGATACTCAGTCCCCAAAATCAATCATCTTGGGCTTGCTTTTGACACTCACCTTCGAAGCGTCACCTCAGATTCCCTGCCCAAAAATACTAGGAACTGAGGAAAGATGCACTCCGGTTTTTACCACAAAAGAGAAAATCCCGTGGGGATCTCACCCTCCGCTGGGTGAGTCTCCTCCTGGCTGCCCGGCTACAGGACTCCGCTAAGGAGCTAACAGCAGGAAACTAAACAAAAACCCCCAGCCTTGTGGGCTATGGGACCAAAGGAGCTCCACGGTGAGCAAAACCTGCTGAAAATGGCCAAATTGAGACCCCCACACACCCCTGCCTGCCTCCAGACCGCCCAGCCCCTGCCCAGCACTCAAACGCTCCTGCAGCACTGCTCAAAACTGCCGGAGCACACATGGATTGATCCTGAGCACCAGTTATTTCAGTCCAGGGAGGAGAGCAAAACTGGGATCTGTTTGGAGACGGGGCTGGAAGCCAGCCCACGCCGGGAGTTTGCAGGGGCTGATTTTGCAGCTCGATGTTTTGTCTTACTCCTGTGCCTCTGCTCGCAGGCTCTCATCCCGCTCCTGGAAGCGAGCGGCCGCTGTGCAAGTACACACAGTACTTTCTGATTAACCCGCACTGTGCCCTGAGCTCCCAGGCAGGCGAAGCCCTGCGCAGCAAGCCCGGCCAGGTGAGGGGTCTCAGCCCAGCCGGTGCATCTGGCCGCTTCCATCCGCTGCAAAATGTAAACGATTTCAGGGGACAAGAGGTGGGGAGGTGGCTGACTGTGGCAGGGGGGGGTTCCTTTCTGCGTCTGCTTTTGCTTTGCAGTCACTTGCTAGAGATCTGTCCTCCTGAATGTATTTTGTTGGCCTGTGCTAAGCATTGTAGAAACCACAACACACGACTTGGGGATGTTGGGGCCCGACTCTGATGTCTCAATTGGGATCGACTTCTCTGACATGAGCGAGGTGGTGGCCGTGCAGGGTGTAATTGCACTCCCCAAGAGTCAGACAGCCCAGAAATCTGTTATACTAAATATCACCAAGAGGAAAAATATCATTCGTGGCGGGTCTGCAGCAGTTTTATGGCGAGTCCCATAATTTTTAACGTTTTCCTTAAGTCCCGGCTTCTGGAATTATGTGCTTAAGGAAAACAATAATTTCTATACTATTTCCCAACCGTTCTCCCAGCAAAGAAAATCCTGGAAAGTTGAAGCCGCAGCAGCCAAAAATCCGCAGGGAAACAAAACAAAAACAAAAAAAGGAAAAGCAGGAGGTGTCGCGAAAAAACGAATTTTTTTTTTACTTGGGAGGATAAAACGGAATCGAAGCGGCCGCGGGAATTACCGGCCCGGGGACGCGGCGGGGCGGGCGGC
>VXBL01002375.1:1286707-1318320 GCA_013400195.1 Aramus guarauna | reverse complement strand
TGGGGCGGGGAGGGGAGGGGGGTGTCGGGGCAGGAACAGCCCCCGGGGGCAGCGCTGTGGGTGGCAGCTCCCGCCGCTGCTCCCGGGCTGGGGAAAGCTGCTTGGCCAGGCCTCGGCAGCGCTGGGCTCTGGTCCCGGGCACCCCAGGCTCTGGCCCCTTCTGCAGGAAGGGGCATGAGACCTTCCCTGCTCCCCCCGGGGCCTGGTGGAGCTGCCTCACGACATCCATGGGGAACCACGAGCCCCCCACCTCCTCGGGCATCCGGCCTGCAAGCGGCAGGGCTGGCGTGGGAACCAGGAGTCCTGGGGGCTGGAGCACAATTAAACGTGTCTGAGCAAGAGGAACACCCCGCAGCTGGCCACGCTCAGTGCACAGCCCCGGACCCTCGGGTCCTGCCAGAACCAACCGTCACCCTGCACCAGGCAGTGCTGCCAGCCGGCCGGCTGCAGGGAGGTACTCACAGAGCCTGGGGAAAGTTGCATGAGGAGCACCGGGGTGTGCAGCGTCTCCTGACACCTCCTCTGGGGCCACTACTAGTGAGGTGACAGTTCAGACCTAGCACCAGCCACCCCGTGTGGAGCAGCCACCGCCAACGGTGTCGTGGTCTGCCTGTCAGACAGCGGTTGTTCACCGCCAGTATTTAATTCATTGCTTCACATTTAGGGATTCTTAATGAAATGTTGCATGACAGCAGCAGACCGGCACAGGAGCACCCATACTCCCAGCACATCCTGTTTATCGGGATGCTCCCAGGCCGGCTGGCCACAGGCTGCGGCCCAGGGACTTGGCCGTGGGGAGCTCGAGGCTCTGGCTTTGAGCCGGGTGCTGGGGCTGAACCCGTCCTGTCAGGGCCAACCCACTCAGTCAGAGGACCCTTTGTGGCTGGTGCAGAGGTGCAACCTGTCCCTGCGCAGGCAGGAGCCTGCTGCCTGCACAGACCCCAGGGAGGGACCTCTGATTCCAGGTGGGTTGATGCTGGAGGGGGCTGCATGGAGGGCAGCAGTAGGGGGGGTCCCAAGGATGTGGGTGCCTGGAGCTCCCGCACAGCAGAGCCCCACGAAGGGCAGCTATGGCTGCTGGCCCCCATGGCTCATCCCACACGGCTCATCCCGCCACGGGCATACCACACCGCTGATCCCACACGGCTTGTCCCGCATGGCTCATCACACACAGCTCATCCCACACGGCTCATCCTGCCCAGCTCGCCCCACACGCCCACTGCCGTCCGCGGGTGCGGTGAGTAGGAAGCGGAGCTGGCGGGGAGATCGGCAAACAGGAAACGGGCTCGGTGGAGCATCGCTCCAGAGCCACCAGGAATCAAGCCCAGGCTAAGAATAGCAGCAGAGCAGCCCCTGGTGCGGGTCAGCCGCTGTTTGGCCAGGAAGGAGAGCTCCCACCGCCAGCGGAGCCCCTCGGCCACGGCCCCCGCACTCGTCCCGAGCTCCTGGGGGAGCTGCCGGGCAGCCGCAGAGCGGGACCTGCCATCCGGGAAGAGGAGCCCAGGAGGGGCCGCGGATCGGGAGAAGAGCCGAGCAAACACTGCGAGGAACAAAAGCAACTCGGAGCTGAGGGCCGCGGCGCCCGCCAGTGCAGGATGGGGAAGGGACGTGGGCTCAGCCAGCCCCGGATGCCAAAGGGTCCCGGCTGCCTCCCACGTCTGTGCGGGGGGCTGCCCGTGCTCCTACAGGTAACACTCAGTGCTGGAGTCACCGGGGACCCCCAGCCACCACCTGGTCGGGCTCCCAGAGCCCCCGGCAGCTGGATCTGTCATTTCTGGGCAGCAGCATGGCCGAGGGGCCAAGGCTACGGTGAGGCCTCGCTTCGCTGCCCGCGGTGAGCAGAGCTTCCATCCCCACGCCTGCTGATGGGGACGGGAAGCAGAGGCCCACGCACAGCTCCCGCTTCCTCACCGAGCCCCGCCGTGTCCCCAGCTCCAGCCTCGGCCACTGCCGTGCCGGGGAATGGTAGCAGCGGGTGGAAGTCAGGCGGGACGTGGCAACCGCGGTTCTCCCCACAGCCTCATACTCACCGCCAGCCGAGAGCTGCCGCCCGAGGAGTCTCCACGGGGTGCTCGGCACCGCTGCCCCGTCTGCAGCGGGCTGGGGATTTATGGGACCTGTGTCCGCTGGGAAGGTGTCGGGGCTCTGGCTGCGCACACGCCGCCCCAGGCAGGACACCGGCCAATCTCCTCCCCATGGGGGCCAGGCTCAGCTGGGATGGACCCACTTCGGTGCCTTATTGGCTTCTGCGGCCACGTGACCATGCTGAAAAACATCATAATTAAGCTACAAAACGCTGCCCATAAACTAGCATTAGAAAGTGACAGCGGAGATAAGTGGGACCCCCGCAGCAGATAACGCGCCACTGGAGAGAGACCCCGTGGGGAGGCGGGGGGCACCGGTGGGTGGCGGCGAACGCGCCAGCACCCATGGCCACGCTGATTTACAGCCCGGGACGGGAGGGAGGGGGCCATGGGCACAGGGCAGCACACCTCCGGGAAGAGCACAAGCCCACAGCACCCACCCAGTGCTGGGACCTGCAGCCAGGGCCTCCCCAGCCCTGAGGGGTCTCCTCCGCAGGGGAGGGTGGGAGGGGGCTCCTCCATGCGTGGGGCCCTGTGCCCGGGGTCCCTGCGAGCTCACAGCGCCTGCGGCTGGCAGCTCTACATGTGTCGAAATGGCACGGGAGGAAAGTGGGTCCCCCTGGGCTGGGGACGAGTGGGACAGCCAAGCCCCTGGCAGCGGAGGTGTGTTTGCCGCGTGGGTTCTCCCACCCTCCATTGCCGGGTACGGTCCTGATGCGCAAGGCCAGGCGCTGGGGGAGAGGCCATGTACGACACCTCCCGTCCTGCCTGAGCGGGGCTTTGCTCCCACCGCCGGCCCCACGCTCCGGCCATCCATCACCGTGGCGTCTCCCTGCCTGTTTGCACTCAGGGCTTGCTCTTTGCCTTGTCCTGCCATGACGACTGCCCCGAGGACGGATTTGCTGCCGTGGCCCTGAGCCCCTGCGCCAGTGCAGCAAGGGCTGTGCTGCGGCTCTGCCCCAGCCAGGCGGACGCTGACACCTGGGGCAGCATGGCAGGATGCGTCATCCCGAGCTCGGGGGTCGGGGAAGGGCTCATCCCCCCTTGCCATTGACGCAGCCCTGACACGGTGCGACGGTGACAGGCCCTGCAGCGTACCCGTGCCAAGTGGGGGGTGGCAGGGACCCCTCCGGTGCTGCAGCCACAGGGAGAGGAGCGGGAGCAGCAAGCTGCACAGCCCTGCTTGTTTTTTCCTCATTCTGCAGCTGAAGAGAGGAGAAAAACTAATGAAAACAGAGCTCTGGAAGAAGCGCCAGGCCCAGAGCGGCTTCCGCCCCGATCCCCAGCAATTATCAGCCACATGCCAGATGTTCCGACGCGATGCCAATGTCAGAGAAAATAAATCTGTGGCAGGTTCAAGGTCCCCGCCGGGCCGGCATGCAGCAGCTCACGGCTCAGCACCGCATGAGGCGGGGACGGAGCTGCCGGGCGGCCGCGGCCGCTTCCTCCTGCCGGGCATTGTTCCCCTGGGAAGCCCCGGCCTCATGCTGGCCATTTGCTATTTTTGCAGCAAGGTGCTTTCAGGGGTAAATACGTCCCCACCGGCCTTGGGCACTTTCCTTTGCACGGGCCCTTGCCAAGGTCACAGCCCGGCTTCTGCAGCGGGCGCGCGGCCCCGGGTCAGGGCCGGTGCACGGGCCGCAGTGCAGCCCCGCAGGTCCCGGCCGGCGGTGGCGGGAGGGCGGATTTGGAAGGCGGCTCCGGTGCGGCTGCGCAAGGACCGGGCAGAGCCAGCTCCAGGCAGGGTACGTGCATGAGGCTCCGGCACCGGGAACACCCAGGCCAGTGCGGGTGCCAGCTGGGTGCCAGCGCCGATGCCGGCACCCTTTGCAGTGGCAGCACCAACCTCTTGCCCATGCTACTGCCCTCCTTCCCCGGCCGGTGCTGGGCTTGCGCTGGGACATGGGGCTGGCTGTGCCCGAGGAGACCCTGGATACCCCTGGCAGCACGCGCCCGCGCAGGCAGGAGCAGCCGGCACCTGTGGAGCCCGTGCTGAAGGCTGTGTGCAGCCCCGGGGTGCCTGGGCACAGGGAGGAGGTGCAGACTGGGGTGACATCTCGGTGGCCACAGCACCCAGGAGGGAGGGACGGGGTGGCCCTGGGCTTCTAGCCACACAGATTCCTGGGGATGTGCTGGGGAGGGGATGGCTGCTGTTGAGGGCTGGGGGTGGGCCCCGAAGTTGCTGCCCTACCGCAGCATTGTCACGGCCAAGGGACCGGCACAGTCTCTGCTTCGTGCTCCCGATGAGCCCAAGCACCGGCACATCTGGTCACCAAAGCCTTGGCTTTTGGTCCAGTGACCGTCCTGCCCCATCTCCTCCTGGCTGGGCCATGGGGCAGGCACGGCCGTGGTGCAGCCGGAGCGCACAGAGCCACACCACCCGCTGCGGGCCGTGGCCGTGCTTTGGCTCCTTGCTGGTGCATAGCCTTGATGCTCAGCAAAGCATATCTCCTTCTGGGATTTTATCTCCATCCACTCAGCTTATCGGTGGCGGGGCAGCCCTCCTGCCTGCGCCACGTTCCTGGAGCGTGTCTGCAGCAGGTGTGGTCAGCACTACTGTTTGCCAGATCTTGCTGCCTGCACCGCCCGGCTGCCCGCAGTCCCTGACTCCAGGGCCTGTGCCGATAATGCGCGCGCGGCGAGGACTTTGGCGATAGCGTTCCCGATGACATTACCTTGTCCCCCGCATTCTTCCGATGCCACGCACGCCTTCGCTCGGGGGCGCAGGCGGGCCCAGCGCATGGCGGCGTGTGCAGATGGTGTGCAGGCAGCGCTGGGAAGCGCTGGTGGTCTCCTCCCGGGGGGACTCATTGACAGATTAGTCACATAGTTCTGCATAATTGGGACTTGGATGCAGCCTCTCTTTATGTTTCCTCTTGGCAGTTGCCAACAACATGAAGCACTCCTGGGTCAAAATGACAGCCTTTTGTTTACTATTCCTGCTTATGTGCCTCATTTTCTTCAAGGATAAGAGCTCTTTATAGGAATCTTTATTGTGATGAGGTTAGCAGAGAGAAAGATTTCTCTCCAGCTTTCTCTCTCTCTTTCACAGCTGATTAGCAGGGTTGGCCCATGGGGACAGCGACGTGGAGCTCCAATCCAGCACCCGCCGCAGGGTGCCCCAGCCATGAGCCGCATCTGCTCGGGCACAGTCCTGCCCCGCCGCCCGCACCAGCACGCAGCGCCGTGCAGGGTGCCCAGGCCATCCAGTGCCCCCACGGGACCATCCCCCTCCAGCTTGTGGGGGCTGCAGGAACGGGATGCCACCAGCCGGAGCAAAGGTACCCAAAAACCCAACCTCCCCCAGGAGCTTGAGCAGGAGCTCACCAGGAGCACGCACCTCTTGAGTGCGCTGTTACTGTCCCGGCCGTGGTGGCCCATCCTTAGTCTGACCTCTGCAGTGGTGATCAACTCCGTCAGAAATGCCGAGAGCAATTTTTGCACCTGCACATGGCAAACCAAGACGTAAGAGACTTGTGCTGGTCCAGTAAATGGTGACCCACCAGTCTACTGCACGCAACGGACTGGTTTTCAGGTTTGAACTCCAGAGGGATGGTGACTGGGCAAGAGGTGAGGAGAGATGTGAGAGCAGTTGGTGACAAGATGGGGAGAAGCTCAGGGAATAGACATGGCCAGTGATGGACATCAGTGGAAACCCTTCCCCACACGACCATCCCAGCAGATCCTTCACCCTTTGCTGGGCTGACCCCACCACTGCGGCGTGGTGACCCAGCCTCACCGTGCAGCCCTGTCCCAGCCAGTGCCCGTGGGGTGACGCTCCTGGGAACAGCAACTCTTTTTAAGAGGAAAGCAGCTTATCCTTGAAAGTTACTTTCTGAAGGTCAAGAGTGGGACTGTGACAGAGCAGCCTGACAAACGCATCTCCCAAAGTCCTTGGGCCCGATAATGTATGTCCCATGCAATGTTGACACTAGTGATCCACCAAAGATCAGGTTAACAAGTTTGACGTTAGTGACAGCGTGATTTGTTCAGTGCTGGCTCTGAATTCATAGAGCGGCTGGCCTTCGGTGATAAACTATTGCACTGCGCGCACGAGGCTGTGGCAGTTGTCACCAGCCAGAGCACCGAGATGAAAAGGAAGCAGAGCTCTAATCAAAATACAGTGGTCAGTAGAGGTTGAGCTGAAAATTAAAATGTGCTGGTACTTTTCCCACTCCAGCGTCGCTTTCTAGGCAGCCCTTTGTGCCGGTGTGGGGTGAGGGGAGAGGCCACCCCATCGCTCCATCGCCTCTGCACGGCTCCAGTGGCTCCTCTCGCTTGGTTTGAAGGCGAGGACAAACCCATCGCCCCACGTGCGTGAAGCATCCTCTGCCACCTCCCAGGGAGCCCTGCCACCACCTGACCTTCAGGGCCCCCTTACAGGGAATAAATCCAGGGCGGTGCAGCGTCACGGCTGCTCGAGCTGCACCGCAGAGGAGGAGAACCGCTGTAAATAAGAAAAATTAACACAATAGAGAGGACAAGAGACCTGAGAGTGCTTGGCAGAGGAGCGGGGCAGCGCAGCTCGTGCCGGGATTGAAGCGAGGATGCAATAAACCCTCTGGGAGGAGCGGGGAGGAGGTGACGGCCACTCGGCGGTGAGCAGCCTGGCAGGGGCAGCGGCAGCACAGCCATAAGGTCTGTGGAGGCACTGGGGGAAATGGAGCTGGTTTGGGTCAGCATTGGCAGGGACCAGCACCCGGGGCGATGGGGAGATGGCCGGCCGCGCTCCCTCTGCATCGCCCCAGCAGCCCGGGTGCTGCTGCAGCATCTGAGCCCTCCATGTCAAGCACATCTGGTTTCCCCATGGCCAGTTCCTGCCACATCTGGTCTGCAGAAACACCTAGAGATGGGCTGCTGGAGCAATTCCCCCTCCTGAACTAGATCTTCTCCTCCCGCTCCCCTCTGCTCCCCACATGCTCCCGTGATGCCCTCGGGGAGGGGCTGTGCAGGGACTGCGGGACAGCGCAAGGTCGTGACGCAGGGCTGGAACAAGCGCCCTCCCCAAAAGTAAGCTGACCTGCTGCAAGCTTGGGACTGGACCTCAGGTGAGGCTGAACGTGCTCAGTGCTGATTTATGATCCGATGCATTTATTGTGTCTGCTGTGAGGGATAATTGCAAACACAACGCTCCAGCTCGGGGAACGACTGCTTTGCCTGGCTGCAAATGACCGTCATGGGCCCAGGTCAGGGCAGAGCCCTGCTCCGCCAGGTCCTTGGCTTGGCTCAAGTTTTGGGACAGATCTTCCGAGCTGCTCCCCAGACCAAATCCCCTTTTTAGGTCTGAACAAGCAGATTTCTGTTGTCTCTGCAGAACAGACACTGGGGAATTTCCTATGCATGAAAGCCTGTGGCAGGACAGCCCTACCCTCCCAGGTGACCTTCATGGATCCTTCTGCTCCATGCAGGACCCAGAACCACCGAGTCTCTCCCGTGAGTACGGCCAGGGAGGGCTGAGATCTTCATCCTCCCGCCCTGCCCAAGGAACCGGCCTTTCCCCGGGGGGACACGTGCCCACCAAGGGGGCTGAGGGCAGAGACCCAGCAGTGCTGCTCCTCAGCCTCCGGGAGGGATGGCAGAGCCGCGGGTCGGCTCCCCCCGCAGCCGGGGGTCACAGCAAAGGGTCAAGTGATGGAAATAAAACACTCCAAAACCGGCCAGCAAAGGAGAGCAGACTCTCATCCCACACCCCTCTGCCCTGAGGCCGGGGACAGGCTCTGCCCCACACAAAAACTGCTGGTTACAATCCAGCAGCTCCGTGTTCAAAGCCAGGAGCGCCGACAGTGACGAACTCCTTCAGCTCAGGAGAAACATGGGGAGGGCTGCATCCCTGCGTGCCAGAAGGCAGACACTTAACTGCTATTTCTTTGCCATAGAATCTCCCGTTATTAAAATAAGTGGGAAAAAAGTCCTAAACACTCTTAAGCACGAGAGCTCCTAACATTAAAAAGGAAGAATTTCCATTTTTATGAGTTTAGCAATGCAGAAAGCGCCAGCAGCCCCGTGGGAGGGAGCGGCGGAGCACCGGGGCCGGCTGCTCACTTGGAGCTGCCTTTGTGGGAGCGCAGCGTCTCCCTGAGTGGGCCTTAATATGCGCTCTCTAATAGGCATGGAAATGTAAATATGAAAAGTGCTTCTTAGTCTTTTAACTTGCACCCACCTCGGTGACACGAGATCGTTAAATGATTTCTGCAGTTTCTCTCCGGAGCATGCTGGTCAAGGATTTCTGGTGTGTTTGCTTGTTGGGATTATTCCTCCTGCCTGCAGCAGCGGTTGCTGCATGGGTCTCCTCCTGCTGCCGGTGCAAACCCTCCTCCCGCTGCGCCCTGCGATGATGGTGACCCACCTGAACCGCTGTGTGTTCTGGCCATCCCACGGGTAGGAACCCCCCGGGTGACAGTGGTGGCGTGGCCGTGCCGCACGTGCCATGGCGGGACCTTGGGCTGTAACGGTGCGATGACCAAGGAGAAAACCTGTCCTCCTGCCTTCTCCTCTGAGGCCTGAGCAGGGGAAGGGAACCACCACGCGCTTGTCGCACAGCAGCACCCAGAAGACCGTGAAACGTTCATGCTGACTTTGCCCCCACTCCTATGCCCCCCCCGAGGCACAGGACCCCNCGGTTGACCCCACTCCTAGCAGAGGCCGCTGCCACCCCACGCTGCCGCCCGCCCAGGACAGAGCTTGTGCACCCGCACGAGCCCCCAGCCGCACCGCCGGCACCAAGGCCTTCCCCGGACCCACAAACGATTCCAGCCCCGGCTGCTCCGCTGCAGGACGGCGTCAGGCAGCGCAGTGCCGCGGCTGACACCCAGAGCAGCGCCAGGCTCCATCGCCCTGCCAACGCCTCCCCCCACCGAGGGAGAGCCGCTGCTGAAGGGGGAAGGTGCAAGCGAACAGCAGACGCCACCGGTGCAGAACAATTCACATTTATTAGTTCATACAGCTAACACTCGCTAAACATGCGTTCAACACTTATTGGTCACATTTCCACAGGTAGTCAAGTCACAGAGCAGAGCAGCGGAGCAGGGGCAGGTCGGGCTGACATGGACCCGTGCCAGTCCCACCGCGCGAGGGGGACCGGCTGTGCCGCGGCACGCCCGAGATGTGCCAGCAGAAACATTCATTTGGTCGTAGTGTAGTGACAGGAAGGCAGCTCCCGAGAGGCGCAGCTCCGCTCCTCGGGCGCTGCGGGGCGAGGGTGGCAGCGGCCGGACACGCTCTCCTGCCCCAGCCCCGGCTCTGAGCGTGCCAACGTTCACCGTGTGTCATGCCGAGGCAACATCCTGCTTCCCTGATTTACACAAGGGATTGTGGGAAAAATGAAGTGTTTTACTGGGAGAAACCATCTCCTGGAACGCCAGTGGAAGGACCCAAAGACCAGGACCAACCCATCCCAGAAATGTCCCGCAAACCAGCGACGGGCCGACGCAAGCGCACAGCAACAAACTGGACCCGCTTCCTCCTTGAGCTGCCCACACCCTCGCACCCAGGACAACCGCACGAGGGCTCTGTGCGGTCCCAGGCTACGACCGCAGCCTCTGCATCACGTCTGCACCAGGACAGAGCTGGAACCGGGGCCGTGGCTTGATAGGCACCAACAAAAACCAAACTGGCAAGAGCCACGTCCTGCCCCGCGGCTACAGGTGGGGGCTGCGCTCCCCCGGGAGGGATGCTGGAGCTCAGCCCTCCCCTGCAGCATCGCAGGCGTCCGCCTCGCGGTGCAGGGACCCGGCCGCAGCCGCAGAACACTGCCCACGCTGTGAACAGCGGCTCGGTGCGGCAGTGGCTGCGGTGGTCACGGCCCCGGCACAGAGGTGCTGGGCCAGAGCGAGGTGTGCACAGCCCGATGCCTTCTCGGGGGGAAGCAAAGTCAAAACCATCACCCACAGGTCGAAATGCTGCGGCAGTAACAGGAACCCAGCCACAACCCACGGAAAGGGAAACAGAACTCCAGTCATCCCGGCCCTTCTTGGCTGGCAACAAACACTGGCAGTATTTTTTTTTTTTCACACAATCCCTTTGAGATGATAAACAGGATGTCACACGAGGTAGTTTTGTTATGGAAATTGAGTCAATAATGTTATCAACTATTACAAGACATTTTATAAATTGAAAGAAAACAATGAATCACAAAAGGCTTTGTTAAGGTTGATCGTCATCTGGTTTCAATTTCTGTTTCTTTTTGCCCTTGGGGGCATTTCTTCCACTGAACCATGTTGCTTCTTTCATAGGCTTGCTAGAGGTCAGCTGCACAGGAGGTCTTTTTTAATTTATTTTTTTTTTTCAAGGGGAAGATATTGCCTGGATCGGCCTCACCAGCTCTGTGCAGGGCTGGTTTAAATTCGGCTTTGCAGATCCGGGCCAGTGAGGCTGCTGGGAAGGCGGGTTTCAGCCCCGCAAACTTCTGCTGCCTCCTGCTGAGTGCTGGCGCTGCCCGGGGCCGCGGGGATGCTCCTCCAGCTCTCCCTGAACTACTGTCACACCTCGGTACCTTTCCCAGTCTGAGTCTACAGCCTTACCGGCCCACGATGAGAAAGTTGTACCGACCGGCAATTTAGATGTTCTAATTCATAAGCCACAAAAGGAGAACAGAACACGGACTGGCTGCCAGGGACATAGCGAGAAATTCCCATTTTCCCCTTTTCCACAAGCACTCAAACACGTTTAACACGGGGGCAGAAGGACGAGGTAATGTGGAAACACAGACAAACCTCTCCCAGCCCTCGGAGCTGATGCGCTTTCAGCGAAAGTGTGAAGATACCAAAAACCGACGGTATTTCGCACTTCACCACTTCCCTGGTTCGAGGAGGGCTGGGTGCCGCAGGGCAGAGGGGCTGCAGCCAGCGAGGCCGCAGGGCAGCTCGGGGGCTGGCGCGTCCAGCCCCCCCTGCTCTCTGCGCTCCCGAAGCCCCTCGGGCAGGGCGGACCCCCAGTGCCAGCGAGGGCGAAGGCAGCCGCAGGTCCCCTCGCCGCGGCCTTGAGACAGACCGAACGGCAACGCGCGTCTTTGGGACGCTTCTCCCATCAGACCACATCCAAGCCTTCCGCAGGCAAACTTCCCAGGAGCCAAACCAAAAGTTTTTTCCCCCCAAAATCTGCGTATGGGGGCTCTAGTCAGCTTTCAGCGGGTCTTCCAAACAAGTCATGAAAGAAGCAACTGTTGCAACATCAAAACTAGGGTTTCTCTGGGTCACATTTTAAATACTTATCCCTGAGCTTCTGTGCATTGCAAACAACACACCGTGAACCCAGAGAAACGCCACAGCTTGATACTGACATCCTATGTATTACCCTCGATTTACACATCATCTACAACTTAAAAATTAGCTTCATACTTAAACTAGTTCCCCAAGTTTCCCCCTTTCTCCTGCCTTTTATGTGGCAGGGATGATTGCCGCTTATTATCCTGAGAAATAACAACATTTTCACAGACACCAAGCTTCATAGCTTCAAATCAAAACCAAGAAAGAAGAAAGAATGAACGGTAAATAGCACATTCACAGGAGAATCTTTTTTTTTTTTTTTCCCATTTAAAAAAAATGTAGTAAAGATAAAAGAAATTCAAGTTTGTTTTTTTTAAAAAAGGTTGGTTTGAAGGACAAGACTTAAGCTCCTTAACCTGAGGTGGCTGCGGTTCTGTGCAGACGCCTGAAGAGCAAGGGCACGCTCTGCCGTGCGCGGCAGCGGGAGGGACGGGCAGCGAGCAGCACTCGACCTGAGCTCCAGCCTTCGCACGGGCAACTGCAGGGTGGGGGCACGGCCTCCCCGGCGAGCGAGAGCAGCCCTGCCGAAACGCCGCAGCGCCCGCGAGCCCCGCTCGTTCTGCTGGCACTGCTCGGCTCTCGCTGGAAGCAACGCCGCAGCACCAGGAAAAGCGGCGGCACTGGGGGAGCAGCTCGCCCCGCAGCTGGCAACCGACTGACCGCTTTGCACAGATCGCCCCGAAAACGCCGTGTTCCTCCTTTGGTCTTTGTGTGATGGGAGACGGCAAGAACTCGGGATTTAAGAAGTACAGAAAAATCCGGAGCTGCACCCCGATGACCCAAAGCAAGCGGTGCCTCTGCACAGCGCTGCGGGCTGCCAGGCACGAGATGATAAAGACGCACACCGCTGGTATTATTACCAATTAACGAAGTAGCTAACGCATATGCAAACCGGCTGGAGAGTCAGCTCCTGCTGCATCAGTTTTGCCACGGCCACAGCCCATCGGTTGAGGTACCTGGCATCTCTGGGCATCCTGGTCGCCCCTCCATCCCCCCGCCCTCTCGAGGGGCCAAGGACCAGGACTCACTACAGACACAGCGGGGCTGAGGTCCAGCTCGCAGGACAGAAGCCCGAGCCAAAGGCAGGCCGTGGAAGAAAACCCATCGGCTTTCACAAAACGTCTGCTCAGGTCCAGGGTCTCGCCACTCGAGCTGGGACTCAGCCCCATCAGCTGGCGGCGGATTTCTGCTCCCAGCTCTGTACGGGGTGCTGAGCTGTACCACAGCAACTGGGAAACTTCGGCAGAGTCCCTCCGAGTACGCGAGCCTGAGCGCTTCAAATTTATGTCCCAAATCTCTGTTCAGATTAAAAGTAACTCTTCAGCTTTCCGTCTGCACAAATGCTATGGAGGAGAGGAGGGGGTCAGTCAGCCAATTTATCTTTCAAATCGGGGATAAAAATTGACTTGTCATGGCAGAAAATTCTACCAAAGACTATTATTGTTGATTGATTCCTCTATGACAGAAGGTCAGATAAGCAAGAGCAAATAGATACCAAAGATAATGAACTTCCCCCTACTAGCATTAAGCACAAATAAAATATGAGTCCCTGTAAACCGAATGTTACGTGAAGAATGGAACAAAAATTCCAACCTTTCCAGGGTGTCCTTCAAACCAAATTCACAAATACATCTAGTGACTGACCTAATGTCTCTACATCTCTAGCTACATTCCTACCTTCTCATAATACCTGAGTTTGCAATGCAACACATTCACTTTACCCTGTTTAAAAAATACAAGTCATTAGAGGACTTGGTGCAGAAGATATTAAGAATGACTGTCCAGTGAGCTAGATTCTGGGTCGGTGTATCAGCTGCTTCCTTACTTGTCAGTTTAGTAAGGCTTCTCTACTCCCTACAACAAATGGGTTGTTTGTTAGCGGATATTGCTGCCAATCAACCTTTGCAAAATTTGCTTTATACAACAGAAAGCAGAACATTCTTGTCCACTCATCATCGTAAATGACTTTAGGTTTTTTGTTGTTGCTGGTACAGCATTAGTCTTGGGAGTCTATCCTGGATAAACACAGAATATCTAATAGATGATTTTTCTTGGGTATTTGGCAATAAAATGACCGCTTTTATGTACACTAATTAAAACAAACTCTTATTCATCAACAGATTATAATTCAGTAACTGTAGAATAAAATTACTCCTATGCAATTTTAACAATTCCTTGAGTGTATAAAACAGCAAGCCAGAAGATAACCCGTAATAAAAAGATCATATCAAGCTATTTGGAAATTAAACGTAAAAGCTGAGAAATACTTTTCTAACTTACAAACAGATACACTAAAATCTTCCCATTCACACTTGAGGTATAGGCTGTATGCAGAAGGCTTTCCTGAGAAATATGCGCTTGTCTCATTTTACAGTCAGCAAGTAAATGAGATTTACGGAACCACCTTTGGATTGTGAAGCTCAATCAAGCTGAGCTGCTGCTGGGCCCAGCAGCTGTTACCCGTAACATCCTATTCAAATAATGAAAAATGAGCAGCTAGTGGACTTTTAGAAAAGGGAAACCATCACGCTGGAAGATGCCCAAGTGGGATTGCAAAGGCGGCGATGCCGCCGTGGGTCTGCGGTCAGCCAGCAGCGAGGCTCCGAGGAGAGGTCCGACGGCCGCGGCCAGCGCCCGGTCCACGGCACAGCTGCTGACCAGCCGAGAGACGTGCCAAGCCAGCGGGTCACAGCGCCTGCGACCGAGGCAGCACCCGCTGGGTGAAGGGCAAGGAAAGACAACTTTGGTGAGCGAGATTTTTCTCCTGTTCACCATCACATTCATCTCACAGCAGTTCGGTACCTCGGAGCGTACTCGCTTTGTGCCGCACAGCCGTCGCCAGGACGAGACGGAAAGGTAGCGACTGCTCCCTCCTACCCTGAAGGAACAGAAGTTGTTTCCCAAAATATTTTGAAAACGGCATTCAAACATTTGTTGATGAACCCTCTTGCTACATAAACATCAGATTCATATCTAAGGACACAGGGAAGGAAATCCAGCCAGAGCGACACGGCTGCCTAGGAGAGTGACTGAGTTTTTCAACATTAATTCTTAATGAAGGAGATGAGAACAAGAGCATCTCATCCAACCTCACCACCACCACCACCACGAGCAGGAAGCCACAAGGTTACTCATGAGAATACCCAAATTTCGATAAACGCCAGCACTTAGCAATTACTCAAACAGCTAACCAGTTGTCATCAAACCAGTTCTCCATGCAGTGGAGTGGTGTAGAAGTTGTGAGATGGAAAATCCAAGCCTTACAACACCTAGGACAGGACAGCTTACCAAGTACTGCACGAATACCATTTTTCCTGGTAAGAAGGGATTCCACAAGCAGCAGAACAGTCCTGGCAGGATATGACTGTGCATTCCCTGAGTCCAGCAGAGAAAGCTGTGCCAGAGGACACCGGAGTCCCTCACCCCGTTACACAGGTCACATGTAACCACAGGGTACGTTAACTGTTCAACAGGCTGCTTGGGATTGCTGCCATGCAGAAGCCTCCTCGGTAGTCAGATACCACCTTGCAGGAATACGCTGAAAAGGGCAATCCTGCCTCTTCTCTAAGTAGGTTTTTCCTGCTTTTGTGAACCTAAAATGGATGTTAAGGAAGTAACGAGAAATTACTTGCAGTTCTCTAGCAACAAGAGTAGCTTGGTGTAACACCAGGAGCCTGTTACGAACTGCAGCAACGCAACGTCAGTCGCGTGGCGAGGTGTTGCAGCCGTAGCGAGCGGCCAGCTGGTCAGGCTGGGGCTGGGGGCAGAGCCCATTCCGGCAGCTCCCAGGAGGGGCCAGGGCAGCGAGCCCCTCGCAGCTCGGAGCACCACAATCCCGCTGGGGAACCACAGGAGCTGCCACCTACATCTGGAAACTGCCAGGGGAAAAATAACCAACTGGGTAGACAGACTTTGCCGCCTTCTTCACTCCCTGCCTTTTTTAAATTATTATTATATTTAAAGAAAAAAAGCTTGGCACTTCTCTAACACCCACTTCTCCAAAATCGTCCGTTTGGGATACTAACAGCTCTGTCAATGCAGTGAGGCCGTTTGCTCTCTACAACAAACACTTTTGGATACAAATCATGGAAAGAGCAGTGCGCGAACAGCATCTTCTCCTTGAGGTAGTCTTAGTCATCTTGGTCCCCAGCCCCCAAATACAAAAGAACTAACCCTAACAAACACTGTAACATTAAACATCTTCACATTCTGTAAACCGCTGGAGAATGCATCTGCTGCATTCATACAGAACCATGTGCATCGTGTTGAAGATCATACATTCAACTCTGTCGTGAAATAAATATATAGGAAAAAGAGTAAAAAACAAAAACAAAAACAAAAACAAAACAACCAAACAAAAAAAGATTCTTGCTACAATGGCAGGGACGCCCACCGCCCGTCTCCTGCCTGGATGGCGTTCGCCCCTCTCCCGGGGTGAGCCCGCTCCCTGCCTGAGGCACAGAGTAAGGCACCGGCCGGGGCCAGCCTGGCTCACTCTTTGCTCACGCTCGTCTTGCAGGAATGTAGAACGGCTTTAAAAAGGAGAGGCAGCTGCTCCAAGGGGACATTCACCATTTTTCCTGGTAAGAAACAAAAAAACAACCAACAAACCAGAATTAGCAGCCACTCCTGAATCAGATTTCAGAGACACCTAAGCCAGCAACGCTGGAGACGGTCTTACCTTGAACCTCTCAGAGAAACAGTTAATCATCCTACTGCTACATTAGACATTTGATATTCATTTGGACACAACAGGATTTATTATTTACTGAATGGAAAGCAAAATAAATGGACCAAGTCAGATCAAAATGATTTCTCCACAATGGAGCAGTATTTATAGAAACCGGGAAAGACTAAATACCATCTCTCCTCAAACTCCCTTGTTGATCTCAATGAGTAAATTACGAGAGCTACTCTCTGATTATTATCTAGTTCGTTACGGCAGAGTAGGATGAAGCATACGAAGCCTTGACACAGGGCGGCAAGTATCTCCCTTTGCCCTAACATTCAGGAACAAACAGTGTTTTAGTAACTCCAGACCTTGTAGATCTAATTAGTGACACAACTGCATTTCAAAATTCACCTGCGGATTTCAGAGGTCCAGAGGAGCTGAAAGCTGGGGGTTACACCACACAACTGCCCACTGCTCTGCTTATCATCTGCTCCTTAATTAAGCAGCATTTCAGAGATGTCTCTGTTTCTTACGAGGTAACTACTCAGGCCAGGATTACACCCTTTTGAGACAAAATGCCTCCGAGTTGGGATTGAAAGGAAGAAAATACGACAAGAACCTGACCAAAGTGGTTAAAGGGTGGGTCAGAGCACGACACGTCTTCTTGTGAGCAGGGGACATAACGCCGCGTCCGCCAGCGTCACAGGGACAACCTGCAAAGAGCCAGTCCGGCTGGTGAGCTAGGGGTGACAGGAGATGGGCTTGAAGACGAGGGAGAAGCTTTGATAGGAAAAGGTCCCACACAAACATCCTCCACCAAAGTCAACAGGAATTTCACTGTAATAAGTTAATTTTCTTTTAAAAGCAAATTTCTAACTTGCACACGATCCCAGTGGGAGAACAGCTCAAAAAGTTACCTGCAATATATCGTATCTCTGGCAAACACATCATTAAATCCGGGAAACGGTTTGGCTGGTGTGGGTATTTGTACTCCGTGAAGTCCTGGCAAACATACCAATACCGCTTGTTCAGCTGCTCCAGCTGGGACGCGTTGGTCAGACCCCTGATGTCTGAAAGCAAATACGAGCAGAGTAATGAAAACACGCTGAGAACATCCTAGAAGAGCAGCAGACTCCCACTCATTGCCATTTCTTCAGGAAAGAATAACTGATTGCTAAAACTCTGAGCTGGGTCCGTGCTACGGAGACTGGCTCCGAGTGCCCCGATGGACAAACACTAAAACTCCCACCTCCCTCCTGGCGTGCCTGCATCGCGGGTGTGCCTTTACACACGCGTGTGGCTACGGGATTTCCTTCCACGAAGACGAGGATGAGAACAGCTAATGTCCTAAGCTGCTCATCTGCGGAGCTCAATGGATGCTCCTGGAGATAACAGCTCCGGCAACCTTAACTCCTTGCCTGGCTGGTGTAAAGCAGCTCTGTGTCAAAGTTTGGTCCTCACAGCGGATTCAGCATATTACTTCCTCAGACAGAAACATGTTGATTTTAGCTGTATCATCTTGGCTGAGGAAGGCGCTCAACTCTATAATTCACGGTATCATCATATTTCTCCCTATCTGCTTAGGAATTATGTCATATGAGCTTTATAAACTTGTCAACTTCTTATTTTTAAATTTAGCTTTGCCAATGTCAGGCAACATACACAAAGGACGAATGGACATTTCCAAGCTATCAAACTGGCAGGAAGGCCCAGTGCCACCGCTCAGCGCGATCAACGGCACCGGCACACTGCTGGGGTCCTGGGCAGGATCCAGTGTGGGGGAGCACGGAAGCTGCGGACCCTCGGTGCAGGCTCAGTATCTTAAGACCATCTGACGGAAGAGGCATTTATCTACTGCCCAAAAGCTGACTTTTAAAAATAATTCTCAGGTATTTCACATAAAAAATTGCAAACTTCAACTAAAAATAAAAGAAGACAGGAAGTTAATGAAAATACATTTTGGAAAACAATGGAAACAGCTCGACAAGTGTATTATCCAGTGTCAGGAAACTGCCCAGGGAAGCAAACCGGAACCTCAGCCCGGCAGAGATTGAAGCGTCAGCACTATCTCCCGCTGGAAACGGGGTGGGGGGGAGGGAGCCTGCAGCTATCTTTCACAGTACAAAAGACTCCAGGGACATTTATTTCCAAAATTACAGCTGAACGCCATCCATTAAGCATTCGTCTCTCAACAGTTTTCTTCATTTACAACACGAAGAAATGTTCTGCGAGGCCCCACAGACGTGGGGCCACAACAAATCACTGGGAAAAGGGATCCAGGAGCAGTGGATCGAGACAACGTACAAGAGTGGAGACAGGGAGAAGCACTACTGAGGAACAAACCCGTCTATTCCGAACTATCTCAGCCCACTACAGCTGTTAGGAAACGACCAGGATCTTCTCACATGTTGAGGAATTGCTCTGCATGGAGTTTGAGATGGCCAGGGTCTTGCAGCAGCCTGGGCTGCCAGCTTTAATATACAGGTTAATCAACAGGAGGACACAGTCCCTTCTTAGGCAGAATTCATTGCCTGCACAGAAATACTCCATTTGTGATTACTTTTCACTTTGAAGAGTTAGCGTTAGGTATAGAATCTGAAAGTAGGAGGCCAGCTAGGTGACCTAAGTATATACCCAGAAGGTAAGTATTTTTAAGAGTCAGAAAAGCTCTAGAAAAGGGGAAGACTGGTTTTACAAATTCACCCTTTAAGACAGAAAAATGAATAAATACATCTTCTCGTTGGGGATCTTTGAAAGGTTGCTAGGCAAATAGTCAACGTTTACTTCAGAAAAAAAAAGCCACATAAATTAACCGGTTCTAAAGTATCATTTAGTTAATTGCCTCAACAGTTACGTAAAACAGTAATACTTTCAGAGAACACATCTTTGATGGAAAGTTTGGTAGTAGCTGGTAAGTCTCTGCTCTGTTCATATTCTGGTATTGGTACCCTTGGTACCTACGTAAAATGACACACTTACTGTCCTTGGTGCCTATAGGTAAAGGCAATAAAAATCATCTAAGCAAACGAATTCATCCACTTCCAGGCTTCCTTCATGCGGGTACGCAGGTTTCCCACTCTGCACGGCATATGGTCTGCATGACGGCAAACTCGGACAGAGAGGTTTCAGAGCTCGAGTCTCCTCATGGGTCTCGGAGCCCTTCCTCCCATTTCTCATCAGGGAAGCAAAGACTGCTCAGACTGTTTCAGAGAATTTCCCCAGCGGGGCCAATACCTTCTCTGCGTCGACTCACCTTGATTTAGGAAGTTAATGGCTTTCATGCACGCGTACTCCTCGTTGCTGACCTTCAACTGGTTAAATTTGCGAAAGAGGTAGATCAACCGTTCCATCACCTCCATCCCCTCTTCACTGAATCTGGAGGACAGAGATCACACATCAACATATATACAACACAGTCCGTACAATAAAGGCAAGAAGCTTATTAAAATAACTTCAGAGACTTTAACATCTTGCAAGAGAATTAAAAAAGAATTGTCATCAAAACTGCTTGAAGTCTGCTGGCACCATTAAATTAAAGTAGAAGTAAGAAGGAAAATGACTCAATTACAAACTTGACTGTAACAGGTATTATAGCAAAACCCCATCTCTTGGTGATTCAGTTTATTGCCACCCCACTTGGACAGAGGAACAGGTTGGATGGAGCCAGGAGTACACAAAAACTTCTGGCATGCTTGTAGGCACACTGCTGTGCCTCTCTACACTTATATTTCCCCAGATTTCAAGGAGGATGGTGCCTTCGCACTTCGCTGGGCTAACGAGAGGTTTAACCAAGCAGTTTGGGGAATGAGATAAGATTTCCTAGAAATGAGGAGAAATACTTGTCTTCCTGGTCTGCATCTATCCACAGCAGAAAGCAGCTCGCACTACGTTATACAGCACCGTGCCTTACTCCTGGTGGATACTTCTGGAGGACAAAAGCACCTCCGGCAATCCCTGGAGTGCTCCCTTGGAGTGCTTCCCCCCGCGCAGAACACAAGCTGCCCCCAGCAGCGTTTCACGTGTTCTCACCCCTCCCTGCCTTGCACCTTTCTTCAATTTGCGCTTTCCACCAGCTGCAGCAGCCCAATGTATCCTGCACCAGCCACCAACAAAAACACTGACGCATCTTTGGGGGCCTGGAGGTGTCCCCAACAGCTGTACAGTTGCACAGCACCCTGCACACACACCACCACCCCCTGCCTCGAGAGATCTGGGATCGGTGCTGCTTCACCGCAGGTTACAGAGGAATGCGGGTTCTCTGCCACAAACACACCCAACCTGACATCTGCGGTGTTGGGTTTAAACAACCCCCTCCAGTCTACAAAGCTGCTAAATGAACGTTAATCTTCACCTGCAGAACCGGTGCAGCCCCCAGGCTTTGGCTCTGCCCAGCGCATCTCAGTGTGTCGGCCAAACAGAGCAGCACCCAAGCAGAGCTGCTCCAGCGGTACAGGACTGCAGGAACACGCACCCCAGACCCGTCGCACAGACACTGTCTCCCAGAACAAAGTCCATTTCCAACAGTAAAAGTGCCTACGGATTCTCGTACCTGCAGAGTGCCGCTGGAAGGAGCCTTGTTTTAAAGGAGGAGGAATTACTCTGACCCCTGTACGACAGTGGTGCACACTCCATCTATCTGACGGTGAGGTAGGAAAGCTCACCTCCCAAAAATTCCCAGGAGGGGCTCACAGAGATGCTGTACTTCCACACAGCCGTAGTTACTTCCTGTTCATTACGGTTTGTTAATTGTCCTTAGCTGAGAGCTCCTGGGGTGAGATACACTGCAGGAAGGCTGAGATGCTTCTCACAAATACAAACATGCATGAAACCACAAATAACCAACGTTAAAGGCAGTGAAACTGCAGGCTGCGGTCTAAGCTTGAATCGTGCGGTCTAAGGAACGCATGTCATTTCCTTCTAAATTTTCCCCCTCAAATAGGATGAGGGGGACTCACTGCACTTAATAAATGCCTATCAAGATCCAACCAGAAAAGTGCTGCTGCTAGTGTGGACTGTCAGGGACCCTCCGCCGGGATCTGCACCCACCAGCCCTACCAGCCCTGGAGCATCCCACCAGGTACAGCCGCACTCATTTCTGAATCTGTGCCGTTTGCTGGAAACAAGCTGAGCGTTTCTCCTGAGCATCCACGCTCACCAAGGGAAACCAGCGATGGACACAGGCGGGAGAGGGTACGCTGATGCACAGGGAACATAGATCTCCCTAAAGTCTCCTGGGAAATTGCCTGACGGAGATTTTGTGGGTGCAGAACAAAGTCACCCTGCTGAAGGGGGTGCTGGCTCCTTCTTCAGGAGTGACACCCCGCGTGCGCATGGTGAAAGAAATGGCGTAAGCAACAGGCAGAAACAGAGCTGGAGGGCACAGAGGGCTGCCGGTGCCCACAGGCACGCTCCGGGACCATCCCACATGTTCCAACGGCCAGAACAGCCTCTCAGGAACACATCTCTCAGCAATAGCCCCGTTTCAAAGAAACCACATATTGCAAAAATGCTCAGAAGTGGGACAGAAGTGTTTAGGGAAGCTTCAGCTGCGCTCTGGCATTGTGCAGCACAAAGAGTAAGAGCACATCCAGAAAGCCATCTTTGAATAGAACAAAAATAGAACCTTTTTCACTGAATAATACCTTATTTTGGCATGTGTGTTTGTTTACTTCAAAGTTATTTGTAAAATGCATGGTGGAGTTTGACCTCCGAGAAGTGAAAACAAGCTATCTGAACTCCAGGTCACTTCTTCAAGAAAGTAATATTGTAAGTGATGAAAGCCTTGTCGGCTAATCTAAAGTTGTACAAGTTTTCTTGCTCTCAAGTTGACATTAAAAATCTTGCAGGTGCAAGATTGCAAAGCTCAAGAAGTTAATGAGCACAAAGACCACTCAGTCGTCTGTTGGGTTTAATTGTTTTTAGAGCATGCACATTTTTACCAGCCACTCATCACTTCATAAATCCAGGAGAGCTCTTCTCTCATTCCTGCAGTTGAACTGTCTTACTTTTCTGTGCATACTTTCCTCCCTCTTTCAAACAAAGCTGTTCTGTTTTTCACAGCCCTATTTCTTCTTGAGGACTGACTCCTCCACACACTCTTCCTCGCAGTTTACACCAGGCAAGTTTCTGGCTGGGAGTTATCGGGATCAGCTGGGGAAGGGGGGGGAAGGGAAGCGCTATCAGGAGTGCTGGGGGAGGTCAGGAATCTATTCATTTCATATTCATCTCCAGAAAAACAGCACAATAAAAGAAAACATTTGGTCTAGCAGGCAAACAGAACATTTAGCCAGTTGTTAGAAGTGATTAAAGCACAGGGGGGCTGGGGAGCTCATCCTATGCCTTCATTCATCACCTACCTAAGCACTAGCATTGCTCCCGTCATTTTGCTAAGAACAGAAATTAACCCCAAAGTGCCAGATTATCACAGCTCAGCGAGATTTCTTCAACTGACTGCAAGATGTCACGAACGTGGGTTTGCGGTCATTACTGACCAGCGCCAGGGCTCTCCAAAGAACAGGGGCTCTTCAAGAAAACCCCCAAGTTGGACACCGCTCCAAAAGGGCCCTCACAGATCTGAAGGGACCAGCTTTTCTAGGAGTGCATCGGACAAGGAGACTGATACCCACAAACTATCCCACTGCTGCCTGCGGTCAAGCGATGGCTGAACTACCACAAAGACAACTGAGAGGGAGCTGTGCAGCTTGAGACCCCTCATCTGTGCAACATCCCGCTAAATGGCTTTTTTGGTGTGCATTTTCCCATGTTACTAACGACAATGAATGATACTCAAAAAGCTAAATGAGAAGAAGAGACTGCAGAAACATTCCGCTCCCCAGAACACCTATTTTCATCCATGTGCACAGATCTCTGAAGGACTTTCAATGCGATCAGCTCTGAATTGCTGGTTTCTGAAGGGCGAGGATTCCTCCTTTGTCTTTTTCTCTTACCTCTCGCTCGTATTTATCGCAAACCCAAAACGAAACAAACACTTCTCTTTTGAGGCTCTGACCAGGACAGCAGGAACAAAAGGACGGCTGAATGCAGAACAAGTGTTATTGTGGTTTTCTATGACCCTTACTGTTCCTCACAGGAGCAGCACCAGATGCACGATGAATGGCCGGGCAGAACGGCGCCGCGGAGGAACCTGCCCCAGGAAATGAGACACCTGGGCCCAGCTCTCGGCTCCTCCACTCCTCCGCCGTGGTCTCAGCCAGCCCCTCCGGTTGTCGAAACAGATGCACAAAGGAACCTCAAGGAGCCGTTAGATACTGCGATGGCGGAGGACCGCAGCAGAATTTTAAATCTCTGTTTATCAGACACTTAGATGCCCTGGTGACTCTTGCAAAATCGCCAAGCCTGGCAAGGGCAGAGCGCAAACAGGGCAGATGTCAAAAGGGAGGGTGGGCAGCAGTTTCTGTAAATCCTGCCTACTCTGCCGTAATATTGTGAGATTGCGAGGCTACTACCAAAAGGAGGATCTGTCTGGCACCGAGACTACAAAACAAAACACCCAAACCAAAACACAACACCCTGGCCAAAATGATAAATGAAAGGCAGGTTCCTCAGAGCATCAGATAGCACGTACTATGGAAAAAACGAGAGCTAAGTTGCAACATCTTTAAATTTATGTAATCAAAACAATGAAACAGCAATTAATAATGAATGCTTTGATAATACAGACAGCCAGCTTTGTGAACAACCTTTCCATTGGCCCAAAGGGTTTTTAAATAAGACCTTCCATCCTGTATCTCAGGGTTACCCAAAGTGATGGTTAGTTTTACTCTCCCCATAAAAAAGCGGTTTGCAGGGCTGTGCTAGAGGACGACAGCATTGGTACGGGAACCTCAAGCAGCGCCACACAGCACCGTGCACCTTCCCCTGCAGAAGGAAGTTTTGATCCCACACTGACTAACCATGGTGTCCTTTCTAAGCCTGCAACAACCGTTCCCTAAAAAACAGAAAAGGAAACCAGTCCCAGGTGAAGCGGCCCGTCAAGGAGAGGTGGTTAGATTGTCACAGGGTGCCTGGCCGCTGTCTTCCATCCCTAGATCTCGCCCCCTTACCCACGGGCTCAGCCCAACGTCTCACCTGTGCAGCTCATCGTCAGAGGGAGAGTACTTGGAGGTGACGTCCGCGAGGTCACCAAAGATCTGCTTGCTGTAAACAGTCAGCGAGGAGAGCAGGATCAGCTCCTGCCACGTAGAGCTGAGCAGGCAGGTATAGTCCTTGATGGAGAGTTCGCAGAAGAACGGCAGCTTCTTGATCCAAGCAATCTGCCTGAAAAGCAATTCATCCGCCAGACGACACAACAACGCAAATAGCTCTGCCTGAGTCACTTTATACCTGCAGGCACAGTTAATATGAAAGCACAAAAACAATTAACAACATTGAATGACATCATCTGACGAGGCACTTCAAAAGCAAGGCAAATGCCACAGGAATTCATGTTCAAGTGCCCAACATGCCGGTGCCCAGGGTGTCACCCGCCAGCGGGAGCTGCGACAGCCAGCACCCAGCCTGCCCGGCCGGGGGCTGTGGGGGGAGCCCCCCCGACCCCTGGGGTCACCCACCCGCCCAGCACCCAGCCGGGGGCACGGGGCAGCTCGGCCTCAGAGACAGCCCTGCAGCTCCTGCCAACGGAGTACCCAGCTTTTCTTCAGCCACGTGTATTTTTCCAGCTACTGTACTTCTTACTGGGCTGTTTGTACAGTTAATGCAGTCTCAGGGCTGAAACCCATCAAACCCCACTCTCACGCAAGCAAAGGCACAGGCCACCCACGGGACGTGGTCTGGTTTGCTGCTTGCACTATGGCTGCACCCTCTCCCAGGGGACGTGCTCCCCGTGCAGATCGGGCCAGGAACGTGCGCACCCAGCTGGCCCCTCGCCATCGGCAACCTCTGCAGCACAAGCTGGAGCCGCGTGTGCCAGCAGGGAGAGCCGGACCCAAAGGACAGCCAGGAACAGGCAGCTCTGGGCTGCGCCACGCCGCGCACACTCACCCGTCCTCAATGAGCATCGGCGTGCCGAGCGGCTCCAGGTCCTCCGCTGACACCAACTGATTGATAAGACTGTGCGACTGGGGGTCCAGGCTGCGCGTTTGGGGGGGCATCAGAGCCGAGTGAGCAGAATAGCTAAAAAGGTGCGGGAGGTACTGATAGTGCGTGGACACTGGCGTCCCGATATACTGATCCCTGAGTGCAGCGAATCCATTCAGCTCCACGGACCTACTGGAAAAGGAAAAGCTTTTTAATACACCTCAAAAATTCCACTCCATTCATTAAAATGTTGCATCCAGCTTCATCAGAAACATTAATAAAAATAGGGAGGAAAAAACCAGAATGGAGAATGCCTTTTTATCTAAACCTTACAATGGAAATAATTGAGAGCGTGCAGACCAGACACCTTACGCTCGCCTCACGTTGAGCCTGGCTCAGCGCTAGTTCCACTTAACGGAGATCCGGGAACTGCTGCTGAGCCATTCGAGAGCAAAACAGAAACCCAACTGTACTGAGCACTTCCACCCCAGCTTCCTTAAAGGGCCAAAATTTAAGATTGTAAATAAAGTGTTTACACAGCCAGTGAACACAAATATCTCCTGGCTTAAGATGCAACTGAAAGCAGATGGAATGCAAGTCTGAGATGCTCACTGTGTTTACAAGCAAAGGCTGCAGCAGGAGGCTAGCACTAACAGTAACCGACATTAATATAACACCATCAATGAGTAACCCAAATGAAGTCATTTATTTTCAAAATCTGAGCACAGCGCAGAGAAGGAGCTTACGCAGAATGAGCAGTGAAAGGTAATCAATGTCCCGTGATCTGCAGAAAAAAACTATCAACACAAATTAGGAGATATATTTTAAATATGATTTTAACTCAACATTGCCTTCTTTCTCTTTTGCTGACGAGCATTTCACCTCCCAGTTCAATTCTTTTCAATCCAGTGTCTGTCTGTCTTAAAACACAGTTAGAGGTGTAAGAACCTGCAGTATGCTCAGTTTACACAAAGACACACTCATGGTGTATTTTTCCTACATTGACCAAAAGTATCACTCAGGGAAAGACAGTCGGGGATTACTGCAATACGAAATTCTTCCAGGGGTTATTCCCACCTTGAGGATGGAGTAGAAACGGGTGAAGGCTGGTTGCTCTCAGAAACTCCATTTCCAGGGGAACTGTGGTCACTGTCTCCATTGTTGCTCCATGACATATTTGCCTCTCCCTCAAATTCTTGCCCAGACATAATTCTCTCAATCTCTTCCTCTGATATCTGTCAAATGCAGGACCATTATGGTTATGAGAACAGAAATAAGGCAGACCCTCTGCACACAAACACCTTGACCGTACAGCCACATCCAATAGAGCTGAAACCACCGCGCACCCAGAGAAACGCTTCGCCGTGCCTGCAGATATCACATCTTTCCCTTACATTTAACAATGTACATGAAAAATTCTATCTGCAGCTAATCGTGGTGACCTCCAGCGCCTGCAGTACAACTCAAGTGCCGATAACACAGTAGACAGGAATGGACACATGAAAAGATGATGTCATATACACACAGCAACGAGCCGTAAATCAGCCACTGTCACACAGTGAAAAACCTGGGAGTAATTGAGGCCAGTTCATTGGGAACATCACTCAGTATTCAGCAGAGGCAAAGGCAAACAGAAGGTGGGGTAGGCTCTGGTTTGATAAAGCAATTGAGAGAAGCAAGGTGAAATATATAAAATTAGTCAGGAGAATGTTTACAGGGAATCATTGTTCACTATTTTTTCCCAGATAAGAACCAGGTGGCACCTGAAGAAGTAAGCAAGCACCTAACAGTTAAACATGTATTAGAGAGTAATATAAATGAAACTAAAATGGACAAAAAACAATAAAAAATTGAGTTCCCTGAAGTATAAAGTTTCAGGAAAGAGCTGGGTATGCTCCTGGAGAAATGTCGCATCAGTAGTGCGGAAAACACAACATGAAAAATTCTGGGCTTTTTTTCTTTTTTTTTTTCTTTTTTTTTAATTCTGTGCATGTCCCTTAGTGAGGCTGGCACACAGTACGGAAAGGCCTCGTGTTAACATGCTGCAAGAAAGCACAGTGAACTCTGAACATCATTTTCAAGAGCCAAACGTTGCTTAGACAGTTTATTCCAGTCTCGCAAAAGCATCAGAAATACGCGGTAACCTCACCCAGGTATGGAAGCTGAGGAGTGCAACAGCTAAACATCCTCACCCCAGGAAATGGAGTTTGTGGCATAACCTGCGGTCCAGCGTTGACCGATCACACAAGTCTCAGATGAGCCGGGGCCTGCTCTGGCTAGCAAAGGCTGCGGTTTTACTACAGCTACGTTGCTCAGAGATGCAGTAAAAATTGTTACCTGGCCAGAAATTAAGTGTTTGTTCCTCTTCGATAGACCCACACAGACTTTACGAATCAGTAACTAATGCTGTTATAAAGATGATGTTTGCAAACAGCAGAAAATGTTCTATCATTACTGACAGAATTTACTGTTTGTGCTAGGCTCTCCCTGATGCTGACCACCAGCATGGCCCCATCGACTAATTCTTCCTTTTTCTCGGTTTGCTGTGGAGGACCTTACCGAGCAGGCAGGGCATCTGGTGGCTTGGCTCCTCACCGTTTGGTTTTGGACTGGGGGGAGTACTCTCTTCATAGGCACAGAGAGTCACAGAAAATGCTTTCAGTGTTATTTCTATTTTATTAAAATAAACAGTAAACTTTTAAAAGACCTCCTTTCTAGAAGTGCGCTGGAAATGGCCATCATTTCTCACGCATGCAGTACAAGCTGTTGTGCTGAATTACCTCGCGCTTCACAAGACATTTCCAGACCAGCTGCACCATCAATCAGGGAGACATTTACTGGGTGCCCCGCTTGCAACAACCGAAGGAATTGCAGCAGGCAGCCCGTGAGATTTACTGGGAGCTGCGGAGGGACGGGCGTCCTTGTGCGGCTCACAAAGGACAGAGCAGCGCCATGGCTGGAGACTGCCCTGCATTGGCACAGGCACCCTGGGACTGCGCCGCGTGCCCTCCGGGGACAAGCAAGCACCCAGCTTTATTTACGAATTGACTGTTCATGAGACGTATTTCTAATACCTGCGGAGAGTCAAAGCCCTGCTATGCCAGCAGAAGGCACAGGCAGGGCTGAGCGGCTCAGTCAATGAACCCCAGCCCCTGCCGAGCTGCTGCCGCGGTGCGAGCTCACCACCCAGGAGGTGCGTGCCCAGGGCAAGAGAGCAAAAGCTGAAGGGACCCGTGGAGAAACAGTCGGACGTGCTCACCTGGACAGGTCCGATGCTTTTGTTTCTGCCTCCTGGCATGCCATCCTCTCTGATTGCTGAAAGAAAACAGCCAAACCTTGGTGAGAACATTGCTGTTCGGTATTCCAGAAATGCATAAGAAGGTATCTGCTATTTTGAAAAAAAAAAAAAAATAAAAAAAAATCTATCTTAAAAGATTCATTTTGTTCACCAAAGCAGTTTAGACAGAAACCACCAGTGCTTTCCAGGGCACTGGAGAGCTCAAGCAGTACGCACCACGATCCTCACCCCAAAGGGCACAAACACATCGATGGGGCTACAAGCATTACTCAGGGAGTTCAGTGATCCTTTGGGTCCTTGAGTGACAGGTAATGAAGGAATAGCAATCCTTTATCACAATTAATTCCAGGATAATTCAAGAGATGGCACACAGAAAGCAAACCTACTTCACCTCTAAATAATGCAAAGAATACGCACGACTGCTAGAAAACGAAGTGCGAGTGCCAGCATCTCTATCTCCACTGCACGTAGCTCTGAACCACCGCGAGCCAGGCTCCACCTGGAGAGGCACCAACCAGTGACGGCGACGGCACGGAGATAAAGCCCTGCACTGGTACCTAGTACCACCGCTGTCCCTTCGGGGGGTCAGAGCTCCTACAGCTACCACAGAAACTGGAGGGGAGATGTTTTACCCAGCCGGTTGCATGCAAAGCCATCATTTAAAATTCCAAGTTACTAGACCAAGCTGCACAGTTTCGTTTCAGAAGCAGCCCAGTTTCTCAATACAGCAGCTGCATTTTTAAGGCTCTTTAAATGACTTCCAGTGAGCTTCAGTGAAGTCCAATTAAGGGGATTATCCCAGAGCTGCTTCTCTACCTTCCTCTTCCCTCTGCTTTTCTCTTTATTGCCAGAGCAGCTCTGCAGAAGCCGACAGCCTTCGAGGACCAGCCCTGCTCCTTACGCACCTCCTCTCCCGGGCCGGGTCCCCCCGTTTATCAGGTCCCAATCTCTTTCCCACCGCGACCTGGCCAGACTTGGCAGGAGGCTCTCCCCAGCTGCACGGTGACCTTGCTGCTGCCGGCCGGCCTCAGCCTGCTCGGCACACGGGGCTGCAGGAGGCTCTCCAGAACCACAAAATGACATAAAATTTAAGGAAAAAAATTCTGTACCAGAAAAGCCACACTGCTGCTTGATTTTAGGTATCCTCAGCTCAAATCATCCCCATCTGCCTCGGTGCTGCGCTTGCAATTTAGGGATTACAGACACGGGCTCACCCAAGGCGCGTGCAGCCCGGCAGAGCTGTGCACACGCTGGGACATAAACTGCGTTTTCCTGAATCGTAACCACCAAGTCAAGCAATGCAAATCGCTACACAAAACCGTCCTGGCGATTTACAACCCCGCCAGTCCACGACCAGCAGCGCAGCGATCCCTGCGGCACCTGACAACACGCTACGGGATAAGCAATACAGTTTTGAACCTTCTAACGCAAACTCAGTCACCTCAATAGAACAGCAAGTATTTTTATTCAAAATGCCGACAGAACTCCTTTAAGCACAGTGGAGGAGCCACGAACACAGGATATAAAACCATCATGGTTATCTTTTCATTCACGCAAATCTTTTAAGATATAGCAAGACAACAAACTCATTTTAACAAACAAGGCCATTAATTTTCTATGAAAGCCCTTTCCAAAAAACATTAGTTTCTCATTAAATGTGACTGGCATCAAACTAAGCCATCATGGTTAATTCTCTGTTATTCCCTTTAGGTTTTTTTAACTTAATGGAACTACAGTAACAGTTTTCCAATTTGGGAGGAATTTCTTTAGAGTTCCAAGACATTTTCTTGCTAATTGTGACTCAGAAAGCGTCTCAGCTAATTCTATTACAAGGCATTGACATAAATTGCCTCGGTCTTTTGATTTTAAGGTGTAATTATAGCAGATATTAGCTTACATCTTCCTTTTCTACATCTGCATCACCCTCCAGAACGCCTTGGAAAACCTGCCTCTGCG
Source organism: Aramus guarauna (assembly GCA_013400195.1). Classification (NCBI taxonomy): domain Eukaryota; kingdom Metazoa; phylum Chordata; class Aves; order Gruiformes; family Aramidae; genus Aramus; species Aramus guarauna. Next base: position 1,288,011 of record VXBL01002375.1, on the reverse strand, counting down.
GAATTTACAGTTCTTCTTGACTAACCAGGGAGACAACGTAGGTGCCCAGGCTGGGGGCGATTCTCCCGTGGCCTTCCCCCTTGTCCCCAGGCAGCTGCAGCTCCCTCCTCCCGCTCCCGCAGAGCTGCCCTCCCTGCGGAACGGGGTTTATGAGCTGCCCTTCAAAGCGCCCAGCCAGCCCCGCTGAGGGCTGACACAAACCCCTGCACGCTGGACTCGGAGGCACCCTAAAACCTTCAGCCCCTGTGTGCTACCATCGGTTTGTAGTTTGGCCGTGCAGGTCCCAGGGCAGTGGGTGCCATTTAACCCAGAGCTCCATTAGCCAAGCTGATGCATATTATCTTTAAGACTGCTGACATTTTTCAACAACCAGAGGTTAAACGAACCTCGTTACTCTTGACATCGTTACCGTTGCTCCTGCAGTTCTCTGCTGGTCAGTGGTTCGATGCTCTCCAGGCTGCCTTGCCGGATCCCACAGGAACAGCATCCGGCAGCAAGAGTTACAGGATGCAAACTGAGTTTGTTTATTTTTTGTAAATTCTTACAATCATTCCTAGCTTAAACGGAAGAACCCCGCACGCCCCTGGGAGGTGCTTGGCAATGCCACGTATCTGCTGCCATACTTGACTTGGGTATCAGCACAGCCAGACGCACGTTCTGCTGCGAAGCTCAGCCTTCGCGGACCAGCGCTATTCCCTACCGCTTGCAGCTCGGATTTTGAACTCCCTCATCTCAGATCACAATACATTCAATTGGGATTTTCAGAAGTCTTGCCAGTTGCGTAACCTAGCCAAGTTCTGCAACAAAATGTAGTAACGTTTTTGCGGGTGGTCCATCAAAAAAGGCTTCAAGAGAAGCCTTGGTTGGCTGCAAACACACGCACTCTCCAGAAGAGCCTCTTGCTACATGGCTGCCTGATAAAGTCTCCCCAAAGATCTTCCTTCAAGTGTTAAGCTCTATGCCCTATCTGAATTTAAAAACCCCTATATTTAGACCTAGTTACGAAGTAACTTTGCAACTCAACTATGCAATAATTTGGGCACCATAGCATGAAAATACTGAAGAAAACGCTCCTTAACCTAATACCTGTCAGGAAAAAAACAAAAATAAACGAAAAAAGAACAAGGCTCTAACAACTGGGCCCCATACCTGTTAAGCAGCGGTTTTTAAGGTGGGCACACCGGTACCTCTCAAAGAGGAGCAGGTAACAGCGCGCCGTGGGAGGGATTATGGTAGGAGCCTGCTGGGACACGACCCCCTCCCGAACCCCCTCCTCCTTCCGCACAAGCGGCATTGGGTGTGTT
>VXBL01002375.1:1275955-1286003 GCA_013400195.1 Aramus guarauna | reverse complement strand
GCCTTTTACCGCAGCTGACCCCCCCCCGGCACCCGCACCAGCCACTGCGGGAAGCGCTGCCGGACCCGTTGCCTGCGGGTTTCCTCCGCAGAGACGGGCTGAAGGCGAAATGCGTGCGGTGCTTCGGGGAAGGGCGGGCAGCGGGCGGGCAGCGGGCGGGCAGCGGGCCGGCAGGTGGCGCTCCGCCCCCGCGGGTGAGCCGCGCCCGTCGCCACCGGAGCGCGTNCGAGAGATGGGCCGTCGGGAGAAGCAGGCAGGGCCGGGCAGGGGGTCCGGACACCCCCGAGGGGCCGGCTGCCGCCCTGGGCTCAGCCGAGCGCTCAGAGCGCGTTTGGAAAACGTAACTAACTTACCCCGATTCCGGCACAATCCTGGCGACCAGCGCTGAGCGGGTCACGCTGCAGACAGGTAAAATAAACGAACCCAGGCAGCGCTTCTGGTCACCCAGGACCACGCTCTGCCGGTAGCAGACTACCAGGAACCGGCCTGCCTTCCCCGTCAAATCAAACCCCCAAAGATAATTTGTAATCAAAGCAGTCAGGAGATAAGCCTTCCATCTCAGGCCCAAGATGTATTTGCTAAGAAAGATCCTGATGGATTTGCAGTAAATTTATGGAAGTTTTAGTGCCTTTGGCAGGCGGCTTTCAGATGAACGATGACACTAAAGGCATCAACAGCTGCATTTAAAACCCATGAGATGGCATTTCTGTTTGGCGGCCAGGAAGGGGTTACCTCGCCGTCCCACCGGCACATCCAGGAGGGAGCGCGAGCAGCCCGGGTGCTACAGCACCGGCTTCTGCTCAGACTCCTGCCCGGTGCCGTTAAACCAAGAAACCTCCACTTTTAATGGGTAACAACATTTCCAGAGGCTAAAAAGTCAAAAGATTGGAATAAAGGGTAGAGGCATGACACTGAAATAAATTCCAGTCTATTTTTTATTATTAATTTCTGAGCTATTTAAGATTTTCCACCCTGACGATGATACCGTAGCATTTCATCACCTCTGCGCATGTGGGGAGGTGGTTGTCCCTAACCCAGCACAGCTTCTTCTCCAGATTGCACTTGTCTCCTCAGTGACCTGGTACCTGGCAAAACCACCCTCAGCATCAACCAGAGACCAGCGGGAAGTGAAGACCCTCACACCTTATTCCTGGCCAGCCACTGCAGATCTAAACTCCCACGACAGTGAACAGGTAAAGTCTGACTCAGATCTCTCGGGACTTTAAAAGCTGATTTAAAGTCACTGAAACAGTGACCACCTTGCTCCGGATAAGTGCGAGGACAGATCTGCCAGGAAGGACAGTAACAAAGCGTAACCTTCCCTGGAGAAATGGATCATAATGATCAATTCTCCAAATATTTATACGTGCTTTAACTTCATGCAGATTTTTCCTCCAATAATGTAGTAGTTCAGGAAGAAATTTTTATCCATGCATAATTTTGCTGAAGTTTCACTTTTCCTTGTCAAGAATTGGAAGGCAGAATTACAATACAAAATGGCAGCTGAGGGAGGGTAGCATGCATTGCTAACACTGGCCCCAACCTCTACGTCCACCGGTAAAAAAAAACAATTTCCTTTACCTTTTCGGTTCATCCCCATCTGGAGGCATTTGAGCAGCCGGCAGTACTGGCATCTGTTGCGCTGTTTGCGTGACATGACGCAGTTCTTGTCTCGACTGCATCTGTAAACCCGCTTGTTGCAGATGCTCCTTTTGAAGAACCCCTTGCAGCCCTCGCAGGAGATGATCCCATAGTGCAGCCCCGTAGCTCTGTCCCCGCAGATCAGGCAGGTTCGCTGATCCACCCGCTCATCTGCAAGAGAAGAGGAAAAGCTTTGCGGTCAACAGAATGGCTTCACCGAGCAATCAGAAACTCCCCTAAGGGGACTGGGAAAGACTTGGCACCCCGTGGCTTCCCTGGACAGATGTCTGACACCCACAAACACCGCTCCCGGCAGCCCGGCACAGCCCGGCCAGAGCTGCCGCTGGTGCGAGGCTCCTCATTGCCTTTACCGGGTGAGCAGAGCAAGGCGAGCAGAGGGGGTTACCCCCTGCTCTGGAGCTTCACAGGCCTGCCACAAATCCAGTTCCACAAACACCAGTAAAGTCATTTCAATTCAACACATTCATAGGGATCAAGTCGAGAAATTCTTAACAGCGGCAAGGGGAATGAAGAAAAGTAAAACTCAAATTTGCTTAAAAAACCAGCGTCTTAGAAATACCCTTAGTCACACCATTTATCAGAAATGGCAGTAGTCTGGGGCACGAAGAGCCGTTTAGATCGCGAGGAGCACACGTTACAGCTGTAAGAGGCCACGTCGCTGAGTGCCTGCCTCCGACACCAAACAGGGTCTCCTCCCTCCGCAGGCAGGTCGCACCCCGTCACCTGGGGGCCAAATGAGCCCCGGGCTCCTTCCCTGGCACCACCTTGCGTGTTCCCTTTGTGAAGAACAGGGATGAGAGCAAAGAAACGGATGATGTTCTCTCATCAGCATGGCACAAACGTGCTGCACTGCCTCACAAGTTTATTTTATCCCATTTTCAGGTGCACTCGGTGCCTGGTGGTGGCAGCACCCGCTGCGGGCACGAGCAGGAAAAGCCCTCGCGTTTCTGTAACATCAGGTTTGACGAAGAGACAGCCGGCTGTCAGGCTCGTGCGGGTCCATCACACAGTCCTGGAGAGCAGCAGTGCATGGCTGCAAGAGGAGGCTCCAGCTCTCCTTTCCCAGTGCCTGGACAGGGCCTTGGAGCAGGGATGTGAGCGCGGCTCTCCCCAGCAGCCTCTACCGGATTTCATGCTGCTGTTGGCCGAGAGGAGCAGGAACCTTGAGGGGAAAAAGGGTGTGAAGTGCCCTACCTCAGGTGCACGGACCAGGGTGTGCAAACACAGAAGTTGTGTCTGGCAGACACCAACGAATGCGAAATACTGTCACACCTTGCGTGTTCCCAGGGGCGAGCAGAGGGACCCGCTCACCTCCTCGCTTCCTCCTGCGGCTCCAGCGGTGCCAGCAAACGCCTCACGGCACACGTCGCCGCCCAGAACCCAAGTGAACATGATGACAGAAATGATCATATGATTAAGCCACAATGACGTGATTTTCCCATTCCTTTTCCAAATCTTTGGAAAGCCTTTGCATGGCTAAAAATGTAATTTGCAGGACTCTCAGCAACAGGAGCTGTCACGTTAAAATCATTGTCTTAAGACTCTAGCATTGCCTTCGAGACAGAGCAGGGACGATGCACAGCTCAGGGAGAACCTGCCAGCAGGCAGCGATCTCCATAGACACCCACGTCAAAGAGAAAGGAAAAGTCAATGAGGGCTGCAGAGACCCAGGTAGTTAACTCCACGGATCCTCATCCCTCTGCGCTGGGAGGCCTAAACCTTGATTCACAGTAGAAGTCAGCTATGCTCAAAATAATGCCAGCAAGTTGCACCAGAAGCTTTTCCTGCAGCAGATGTTTAGCACAGCCAAACAGCTTAACCCCTCGCACACCAGGCCAATCCGCCTTCCCCCACTCGGTGCTTTAACCCGTTACTGTCCCACTAGTTGCAAACAGAGCTGCACTTCGAAGACGGGCACTACTCAAGTATGCTCAGGGGAACACACAAATCTGCAGTGTACTTCATGGGGTTGCTTACCCAAACGTCAAATAACCATCATCCAGATGACGAGATCGCCCTGGCTGAGTGAGGCAGAGGCACCAAAGAACAGAAAGGGCATCGCTTTGGTTTGGAGCAACGGGACTCGAGGAACCACACTTCTGTCTTTCACTCAGTCGAGCCTTTCCTATGGATGCTGGTTAAACCAGATTATTTTTGGTATTTCTTGGCTTGAACACAGGCTGTGCAGTCTCCAACGGGCAGAGATACCCACAGCTAAAGCAGGAGCCAGGAGGTGACAACGTCTCTCTGCAGCTCCCTGGGGATGGATGCTGTACGTAGTTCTCCACACAAGCCTCAGGTATCCAGAGTTCACCTTCGGCGTCTCAGCCCTTTCCCTCTGGAGTTTGTGTGATACATATATTTAATCACATTTAGTTAAAAGCAAGCTGCTTAGGAGACACAAGCAGCGCATACGCTTTCCAGAACCCACCCTGAGGACGCAGGCTGCACCACGTAGGAAGTTACAACTCTATGGCCCAACTGTTCAAAACGTGGAGCAGAAACTTCCCTGCTGCAGGAGCTCATACAAGAGCTACAATCACATTAACGGGGAAATCAGGAGTATGTGGCAGTGCTCGGGGGAGACACCACAAAGCAGTCACGGCTGTCCCTTGGGAGAATACCAGGAGGTGGGGAGAGGGCAGTAAGAGAAGGGAGACAGGCCAGCTCAGGAAAACCAGGAGACAGTATAAGGGACAGAAACAGTAAAAAACCCCTGAAGAGCAAGAAGGAGGAAAAGAAGAGCATAAACTCAAAACAGAGAAACCATTTGACACGATTACTCTAAAAAAGAGCACAGCCAGAGCAGGACGGGACGAAGAGGCCAGGCACAGCACCAGGAGCAGGCAGGGGATGAACCGCTGCCGTAGGCAGGAGGTGGAGCGGGACACGGCCGCTGCCTGCGCCCACCGTCCCCGGCAGGGAGCTGACCAGGAGAAAGCTCAGGCTGGGCAAACACACGACTACACAGACCCGCATGGCGCCCGGTGTGCTACCCACACCCCATTGCTCCCGTTTTGTATCGCTCCGTGAAATGATGCAGACCTTGAAAAACCCCAACCTTGCGAAGATGAGCTGCTTCAAACCCACGTCTGCACGACAACACTGAGCCTGGGTCTCCTCACTTAGATTTGACCAGGGAGTTTTCCGAGACAAAGGTGGCTTTATCTGCAGGAGTTTTGGAGCGGCAGGAGGTAGAAGTCACAGTGAAGTCCTCTCCAATCTTGATAAAGCCTACGCAACCTGACAAACCAGTGTGTAGCTTCTTACTACTGGAGAACATGTGAACACAATAGAAATAAATGAGCCAAACGCATTAGGCTCAGAAATGAAACCAGTTTTCAGTTACACAATCCAAGTAAAAATCTAAACCAGCTGCTCTCATTCACAAGCAGCTTTCTCCACAGTTTAAACCCAGTAGAAACCATAACCAATCTGAATTAATCTTTAAAAGGTTTGCTAATGCACAGCATGCAAATTTGCACTTCTCTGCAAATTTCACTGCAATTGTTATAAAATCTTAAAATAAAGGGATGAATGAAGGAAACGCAAACTTTAACTAAAGAAACGTTCATGGTGTCATCACCACACTAAAGCGTTCCCAGTTTTACAGGACAGACAACCTCAGGTATGCGCTTAACGCAGACCCAAAGGAATGCTGGTACAGATCAGGACTGTGGCTATCTGAGCATCTCGCTGAAGGGAGGCAGCTAAACATGACTTTGTAGTCACCAATTGCATAATCTCTACCTTCAGCTATCTGATAAACGCTGGGAGGGGGCCGGGGGATTAGCCAGGACAGAAGAATCCTCTATCTGCAGGGTTTAGCTCAGCCTCAGCTTAACTCCTGGCCCTCCCCCTGCTCCCACCAGCAGTGCCATAAATCGCGGGCGCCGGGGGATCCCGGGGTCAGCAGCAACGGCCATGCTCGCCGCCGGGCACGCCGTGCCACGGCTGGGCAGGCTCGGGCGGAATTAGGGAGCCGTGAAACTACCGGCTTGCACACACGGCAAAAGGCAGAGGAGAAGGCTGAGGATGGCCGCAGCATCACGGCACCCCAGCCCGCAGCGTCCCGTGGCGGATCACGGGGCTCCCTCCTCGCCCCCAGCACGCTGACGGCCGGGGATGTAAATGAGGGCTCATTTCCAGGAGCAGATTTTTTTGTTGTGGGAAGAATAGGGCCGTCGCCTGGCGAACACGGGAAGCCTGGATGATTAAAGCCAGTAGGAATCAGGATCCTTTCCTCGCCGTCCCCATCTCCCCGCTAGCAGGGCGACGGCAAGGTGGTGTGAATGGCCCCGTCGCCACAATAACTGCACATGCCTCCCTGCAGAAACTGTTAATTGAGTGGGTTTCCAGATTAAAATTCACCGTAGAACAGCCGCACACACCGTGAACAAAGACACAGACCTCCAGGGACTAGAGGTGCCCATATACCCCGTAAACTGCCGCTCAAACAAACTGGTAAATAAAAAAATAATTACCTCCAGAACATCTTAGGGTTCCAGAGGTTTAGAAAATCCTGTAGGAACCGTGACCAGGCCCAAGATGCTCCCCCTGCGGCCCAGGGTTTGCCGGCTCCTGACCTTTGCTATTTTTCACCCTACTTAATGCAAGCGCCTTGTGCAGGCGAACGCTGGGACAGCCGGGGCAGAACCACAGCCAACTTTACAGAAATGGTAAAGCACAGGCAAATTTAAAGCAGTTTTGCACCAGGGGTGCTCTGAACTCCCTTAACCTTGCAATTTCACTAGAATATCAAAACACATGGTAAGTTTAATAATTTCAAAGCGAGTAAGCCCTCTCTCCGTCCTCCCTGGCTCTGCTACCTCTTGTCTCAACCGATTCCTCTGGTTTTAGAAGCCATACGAGACAATGCAGATTAGGAAACAAAGCAATCGATAAGTTTTTTTTCCAAATACCTTGCACATGTTTTATTTCAGAGAGAGGGCTGAGGAAGCCCCCCCACCCCCCCGCCCCCTAATTTTCCTGATGGATCTTACATTTAACGAACTCATACACGGGATATTCTGGCTTTGTTCTCACAAGCCATTGTGGCAGGGGCCACTAAATCAAACAGTTGCTGCTACGACAAAAGCACTCACAAAAATCTCAACCTCATCTTGAACCCTGAAGATTTTTATGGCTACTCCCTCGCTAACCCCTCCCCGAAGCCACATTAAAGGATGTATTGTTTTCAGAGGTCATGGTAGGTTTCATACCACATTTTAATACAATGTAAATTCTTCAAGAATATGAAGATGTTACACAAGAGTCACAGAAGATGGTGTGAGAAAGAGAAGAAATCTCTACTTGTGTATGTTTTATCAGGCAAACAGTAGAAGCAATACACTTATTTTTTAAAAGATTTACTTTTCCCCTCAGCAAAACGAGTAGCCTCGATAATTTTAAAGAGAAAATTCCTATGGATTTCCAAAAGGAAATACCTTTGAACCTGCCGAAGCACACGGCAAAGATGCGTACAAAAAACACTAAAGCGCATGAACGAGCATATAAAATACACAGCAAATAAATTAAAGTACCGGGACACGCATCCAGCCCTCAGCGAGCCTCCCCCACCGCTCCCACCTGTACCACCCCTGCGGACAAACGCCCCGGACAGACCTCGGACAAACGCCCTGGGTGCTCCGAGAGCGGGATGCAGCACCGCCGCGTTCCCGGAGGGGTCCGGATGCTGCCCTCACCTCCGCAGGTCCCCTTGGCTGCGAGAAGGATCGAGCCCACCCTGGCAGACGCAGTTCAAAACCACGCGGCAACTACAGGTCTCTCTGCGAGAGATTTACCTTGGAAATAAGACCGCGTGTTGGTGCGGCCAGCTTGCGTGACTTGCGCTCCCAGCGCTTTATAACGGAGCAGAAACAAAGACTTTATTTCCTACAGCGAGGCCAAAAGCGAAGGCACAAACCCTCACCCAAACGCGCGGCGCAGACGGTGCGGGGATTTGGTCCTGCTGGGAGGCAAGAGGGAGGACACAGAAAGCTGCAGTTTGCAGAACTTCCCATTTATACAACAGAACATGATTTACAGATAAAAAAAATCTTTCATAGCTGAAATAAGATTACAGACGAGACACAGCACTGCAATTCATTAATATATTTAACATCTTTTCCACTGCGTATCATTCATTTGCTTCGTGATTAACTTGCCCTATCACCCCCCCCCCCCCCCCCCCCCCCCCCCCCCCCCTCCCCGCGCCCCCCCCCCCCGNCCCCGCAGTACCCTTTAGCTGGGTTTAAATCTCAAGCTGCTAAATACCAGCTGTTTGGGGAGGGGGAGCGGGAGGGGGATCTCACACATGTGTTACTGAAATCCTGGCAAAATCTCGCTTGCCTCTCACCTCTGATGATGCCTCAAACACAAACAAATGTGTTAGGGTTTCTTTTTCCCCTTATCAAATGATTTTTTTCCACAGTCAATTTTTAGTTTCAAGAAAAACACCTTCTTGAATTCAGTACGGAGAACTGGGGTGATCCCCCCCCCTCACTGCAGAACGCTGCATTGTCCAAGCAAGCCCACCTCTAAAACCAGGCGCATTTGCTTAAGGGGCTTTTCTTTAACTTATAATCAATGAACACAGGGATTAAATTTTCTGTTTGGTGGCCCCTCCCTGGGACAGCGGCGACCTTTGCGGCCGAGCCCATCACCGGGTGCACAATGGGCCGGGGCATCCCGCTCCCCACCGACCCCGCAGATGGGGGTCCCAGCCCCCATGCTGGATGCAGGCGAAGGCACCAGCTCCTGCCTGGCCAGGCCGGGCTCAAAGAGCAGATTGTGCTGCCCTGGATCAGGCCGGCCACGGTGAGAGCCTGAATAGAATTAACCCTCTGTGAACTAAAACAAAAACATTTGTGTGCCCAGCTGGGATAAAGGTTAATTTAAATGGACAAGCCTCCTCAAGTCCTCAAAAAAAAAAAAAAAAAAAGAGGAGGAAAGAAAGAGGCTGCTGCAATCTTATTCTCTGTACTGCAAAAAGATGTTCTACTTACAGAGACAGAGATAGCGCGGTCACCTTTTAAAAAGCACCAACTGAGTATTGAAAAGAAAAGAGGAGAAATGGTGCGACAGAGAAATGGCCAGTGCGTCTCAGCTTTGCTCGCCCTTTCCAGTAATTAAATCCAAAGCTGACGGTCTTATTCCACACTGACTGTGTTTCTGCCAAAGAAGAGTTCAGTCAAAAGAAAACCCTCATAAAAACGCAGAAATCACTGGTTTCTCTTTCTCGTGTAGGTATAAATCAGAGTGTGCAGCTGATGAAACCCATCACCCTTCCCTCCGCGGGCTGGGACCGATCACCATTTGCATATCAAAAACTCATCTGCGAAATGCAACTTCTCCCAGGCAGGCTGGGAGCCCCCTCAGCGCTGCCTCTCCTCCTCACCCCAACACCCAGCCCCGTGCCCCAGCGCACCCACAGCCCCCAGGACCCCGCCAAGCACGGGCAGGAGCCGGCCAAGGGACACCGCGAGACCGTCGCCCGCTCCATTGTGCGGCACAGGGAGGACGGGCGACAGGGCCTGATCCTTCACTCCAGCCAGTTGTTGCACAAAGAGTTTGGAACAAAAGCCCACTGCACCAAAATGTGCCCCCGATAGCGACGGCAGTTTGCAGCTGCTGTGGCAGGCACGCAGGTCTGCACCGCGCTACCCACGGCCACGCAGTGTGCGGAGCCGCTCCAAGTTTAACCGGCGCTTCCCCCCCTCCGTGATCCACTTTCTCTAATTCAACTTAAGAAAAATAAAGCTTTTTTCATGGTCCCCTGCCCTTGCTCCAGCATGGCCATAGGCTCTGAATTAAAATTTGGTTTAGAGTCTATTTTTTGAAATTGATACATTACAAAGCGGTAAGATTAAAACCTGACTTGCCTGCCTAAAAATAATTCTCTCGGATGTATTTAAGTTGTCTACATGTGCAATGACTAAGAATGATGCAGAATTAAGAAAATCTAGGATTAAAACAACAACAAAACCCTGCCTACAAGGAGGCAGGGCCTAGGCACAACTAAAAATAACTACTTTTCAAAATGTGTGTTACCCAAACATGCAATGTGCTTTCCTCAAATATTTCATCCTTATTCTGAAGAAGAGCTTTACCACTGTCTTCAATCATAGGAAAGAGAAAAAAAAAAAAAGCTGTAAAATATCTGTAAACTAGTATTAGTCCCAGGAGAGATGGAGCTACGTTATCAAGTGCCTACATGACCCCGATACTATCAATAATTAACAATGCTAAAAAAAGCTTTTCCAGATGGCCAAAGGGATTAGGAAGTTTAAAATCTAAACAAATTAAGCCACAAAACAAACTAATACCCCCCCCCTTTTTTTTTTTTTTTTTAATTGCCCAGCCGGCCCGCAGCTAAAGGCTGCCT
>VXBL01002375.1:1254010-1275865 GCA_013400195.1 Aramus guarauna | reverse complement strand
AAAAAGAAAAAAAAGCAAAGAAAAAGCCAAAACCTTCAGGGCTGTGCGAGCCCCGCAGCCCCGGAGCAGGTCCCGCACCCCGGGGACCCCCGCACGGCCAGCACCGCTCTCCCCGCCGCCCCGGGCGCTGGGAAGGGGCAGCCCCGGAACGGGGGAGGGGGGGGACGGGCGGAGGCGGCGTCCCCGGGGCCGCGCACCCTCCCGGCGGCCGCCGCCCGAACAAAGGCCCGGTGCCCGCGGCCCCGCTCACNGGGGGCGGGGGGCAGCGGGAAGGGGCCGCCTCGGCCGGGGTCCCCGCCAAACGCCGGTCCCGGGCGGGCGGCAGGACGCAGCGGGCACCGGGCACGGAGCGCGGCTGCAACTTGGCGTAGTTTTTCCGCTGAGTTCCGAGCACGGTCAAGAGAACCGGCTGCTGAGGTGTTAATTAACACACAGGAACGTCTAGGGTGGAAATGATCTCTGTAAACTGATAGCAACTATTGGCCAAAACCTTAGGGCTAGTTTTCATCATCACCGAAACGCAAACTCGGGACGGGTCCCGCTTCGCAACTGAGCAAACACAGGCAGCGCCTGGCAACAGGCAGAGCTGCCTGTACCCGCACATGCCAGTGAAGGCAAGGAAGGCACCACGCTGCCCACGAACAAGCACCTTCCACAGCCACGCGCAGCAGAGCGCTCCCATGGCACAGCCGACAGCCGCAGCCCGCTGTGAACGTGGACTGGGACACCCAGTTCCCACAGGACTGGGAATGCAGGCACTGCCATGGTGGGCACTGCGGGGCAGGGGACCAGAGCCCTCCGCGAGGGGGTCTGCGCGAGCCAGCCCACGGCTCGACACACTTCAGCTTCCTCAGTGGAGGAACGCGTGCGCTTTGTCTGTGACAATACAGAGATTTCCAAAGGGTGAACAGTCAATGTGGCACGAGCTCACGCTCTATTTCATAGTCTTCATTTACAGAAACGCGGTAGTTGCCAGAGAAGCGGAAGCATGACCGGGTCCAGCATCCCCCTCGGCCATGCCCCACACCAGCGCTCTGGAGGAAAGCTGAAGAAACTGCTGCATAACTAATTTTCTATCCTCTAAGGCTGCTTAGCACAGGCTGGGTTTAGAAAAGTGCTTTCAGCATCAGTTTGTATTTTTGTCATCAGCTTCACAAAGCTGACTTGAACGTGGAAACCAAACCTGGCTCGAGAAAAGAACTGCACCTGCCGAGTCGTGCTGGGAAATGGGGGTTTCTGCCTTCTGCCTGCAGGTACGTTCTGCCGTCAGCTTTGGAAGTGCCACAGTTGCATTTTAAAATTGGGATGGAGTGGGGAAAAACAAATCACTGCCTGAGAACCAGCAACAGATCAGGAAATAAAAGTAGGTGTGCCATCAGCAGGGACAAGGGCTCTCGTCCCCGTGAGAGCATGTCCCGCGGGAGGAGTGGTATGGTCGGTGCTGCTGGGGACGAGGGAGCCATGCTGCCTAGTTCTGGTCACTTGAACAAGCGGTGGCCGAAGGACAGCGGTGTGTGCCGAAGGACAATGAACAGCGTACGGCTGCTGCACAGGCAGCTGGTGATGGACAAGTGCAAAGGTCAGTCAAACGATCAGAACTTAACAGTACGATCTACGCTGGCTGGTCAGTGAGCGGGCATTCACCTTCCCAATGGAAGTACTTTCAGCAGCACTACTGCTAGACTGGAGTTAAAATCACACCGGCCATAGCTCGAAGAACATCAGCACAGTAATGAAAAACACTACAGGAGATACTGGGTGTTTCGGCTTTTCCCAATTTCTCTCTCACCTAAGAAAAAAATCCATGCTGCTCATCTTCCTCAAGGCAGATCACCTCTGCCTTTAAACCTGGTGGCTCTGCAAACTTTCATAACAATAAATCCGACTTAGCTGCCCACCTCTAAACAGGAACTACCATGGCAGCACCAGTAATGGTGAGCTCTTTGTCAGATGCAGCCGCTTGTTTCTCTGCAGCTGTGAATGTATTCGGGATACTCTTCTGCTCCTTCATCCTCCTCCTGGGATGAACTCAGCCTTGGATATGTTCACATGTCCTTAGTGCGGCAATCATGGCATGCCCGATAGCCTGTCCCAGTTGTCAGCTGCGTGTGACCATGCCCAAACCAGCACTCCCCACACCAAGGCATTGAAGGCAATGGCCCAAAACGTTTCTGCCAATGCCCCGTTCAACCTGTGCTCCAGATGTCTACGCTGACTCTGTTCAAAAGCCCTAGTCTGCTTCTGTTCCTCAGCCTGAAGACTGCAGGGCTCAACCACGCTCTGAGAAATGGCTGACTTAAAATAAACAAGGCGCAGAGGCAACAAAAGAGGTCGTATTTCACTCGATCCCAAGCCTGAAATTTTATTGCTTTCTGGTGACATCCAGCAATGCAAATAAGCCCATGTGCACACAAGGGCAGAGCTCAGTAGCATCCTCCTGGCAGTCCGGGCACTCTGCTCCCGCTGACCCCGCTCGGACAGAGGGGTCCAACCAGGCGGTCTCAGAGGTCCCTCCCTGCCAACCCCAGCGCTTCTGTGATTTTGTCTAGTCACAATCCCGTTTTTAACCCAGCATTTCTGCAGGAGCAGGTGCATAATGCAGGAGCGAGCTGTCACAAACCAGCCTTGCACTGGGCCAGGTCTCTGGTTTGCTCTTGCTGTGAATCTGTAAAGTTGCTGTCTCGGTCCTTGACATGCTCTCTGGATTGACCTCTCTTTTTCACTTTGGAGGGTACCAAAGCAGGGCTGCGTGAGGAGCCGTTCCCCTGCCCCGGCAGCGCATGGCCAAGGTAAGCCATCCCCTGGCCGAGTTGTTTACACAGCTGTTTGCAATTGTGCCTGCTCCCAAATCTCCGCATTCTTCATCCCATGCAAGCGCTCCGCTCGCTCCCGGCACCCCTCGGAGAAGTGTGACCAGAATGCAGAGTGCTTATTTTGTAACACCGCAGTGTGATGTGGACACAGCGATCCGAAATAAAGCAACTTAATCTCAGAATCGCAGGCCGACATGAAGTTGCTCACAAAACTGCTGTTGGGACTCAAAACAGATACACAGATAAAAAAAAAACAACCCTGCTAATTCAGAAACAACTGCAAGTATAGACAAAACCTGGCTGGGAAAAGGATAATTGGCCAAACAACCCAAATCTTCCAAATTACTCAAAACACACATTAAATACACATGTCGCAGTTTGTCCATAATAAATCCTTAAGGGCAGAAAATAATTGCAGAGATCTGGAACTGTTCTGTAAAATGAGAGGCCAAACTAGGAATAGGCAGAGGGCAGGAAAAGAAACAAGAAAGATTAATTCTGTTGTCTGAACCAAACAACCTTAAAGCAAGTCTGGTAAAAGGAATAAGAAAGTGGCTGGTTCTTGTTTTAGCCTGAATCAGCCAATTCCCACCCCAAACAGAAGAAGCTGGTACTACTGTAACTGAGAGCTAAAATTTTAGAATAACACCAGTTCGTAACAGTAAAGGCCAAAACTGTTGCCAAAAACTGGACAAGAGACACCATTGCCTACAACAGATTTATTGTGCGGGCATTACGGCCGTGAGGGACAGGCACGGGAAGCAGGAGGAGGGCACAGGAAGATCCCCATGGTGTGCTGAGCATTGCCTCATCCTGCTACCTGCTACCAATGGGGTCTGCAAGTGAGGACGGGAAAAATACCGAGTTTTGGTGCAGTTTGTCCACAGTGAACTGTCGTGCCAGGCAAACCAGCCAGGAGACAGTGTAGAGAAGACGACGGGTTATAAATGTGGCAGGAGAAAAGGAAAATATGCATAGGAGTTGTGCAGTGCTTCAAAAGGCATCTTGTACAAATCCAGGAGTGCTTTGAGGGCTTTTTCTTAAGAACATTTTCCCTCTTTGCTTTGGGGAGTGCCCCAGCTGCCTGCAGGAAACGACTGCGGGCAGGAGCCCCTCTCCCTAGGTGCTCCCTGGGCACGTGCCGTGAGACCACGATTCCAGAGAGGGAATTCTCAAAAAGTTGGGACTTTTTCAGAAATGTGCAGCCTAACTGGAGTCATGAGCCAGCACTGAAATGTGTCAGGCACGGCCAGACCAGGACGGTGGAGCAGAAGTCTTCTAGGATGCTGTCTGCAAACACCATCCTTTGCCACAGCCGATCCCTAAAAATTTCCATGAAACACCCAAATTGGGGCAGAGCAGGGGCCACAGAGCCACGAGGCCCCAGGGCGGGGGCAGCCCTTCCTCGTGCTCTCGCCACTGTTTCATAATTTTCTGGGCTTCAGCGAGGCTTTGCCCATTTTCATGACAATCAGGGCTCGGCCCCTTTGTGGCACGAACAAAGTCCGGGCTGTGGATGACAAAACCGAGCGCATCTCGGCGCTGAAGGCAGCTAAACCAAGAGCTGCCTGCACACAGCCGAGCCCGCCACGGGCCAAGCTACAGTACTACGATGGTTTTGATTTCAGGCAACAAATAGCACGGAAGGAATCAGCAGCAAATGGCAAACGATGCCACTGGCAGCACCTCTGTTTTGCAGCACTGACGCTCCTGAGCCCGCACGGTTCGGCAGGGGCAGAAACATGCGCATGAGCCTCAGCCGGGGAACAACACCCAGCACCCACAGCCAGCACCAAGCTGGTTTGCAAATGTAGCCGAATACATTTTACAAACTCAGATTAACGCATCTCAGCAGCCTCAGTCCTGCGGACGTTACCGCTTCCAGCCACTGCAGGGAGAGAACTGGTTCCAGGTAAACACAGCACATACTTTCCCCAAAAACTCTATTCCCCTCCCTCTATGTATACAGATATTTCAGAAAAAAATTAAACCTATTAAAATAAAATTGTTTACAGAAACTATGGAAGGAACTGCACAAAATGATAATAAACATCTGCCCGATTTCTGAGAAGTCTTGTGATAACAGTTTAATAACAGATGCGGGTAATTCCTCTGCTCCCCAGCATTAAATGCCCCGGGAATGTGGTGGTAGTAATTCTGGTGAAGGCACTCACTTGGTGTACCTAAAATTAAGCATTTTCCTCCTTCTTCTAGTTTGATAGGTTGTTGTGCAAAATGAATCCATTGAATTTCCAGTTTTATTTGTTTATTTATATTTTTATCTGCTTGGCCACTGAATTTGCCCTCCCAGTCTATTGAACATCTTGCAAGAAGCGTTTCATTGCATCTTGCTTGATGGGTGACAAACAGTGGAGACCAGCTCTGTATAGCAGAGGGAAAAGCAGGGGGGAGGTGAAGGGCTCCTTAGAGAGGTCACCTTCAGAGGAAAAAAGGAAAACAAATGGGATTGTAGAGATGAGAAGTATATGGTTTTACTGCCTTAGTGGGCAAGTACAAGAAAGGAGAATTGCAAAGGGAAAAGCTTTACATTTCTATGAGCAGGCAATTGAGCTCCTTTCTGAACCTCGCAGAAAGCACTTCCCTTCCTACGGGATGACTCCACGTCATTCTGGGGGCGCATCTCCTGTAACTCCCAGTAACCCAAATCGGTCGCGCAGCATCAGATCATTCTGGAAAACGGGGGGAAGTCCTTGAGCTGGGTCCCCATTACCAGCAATAGCCCTGCAGCGCCCCGAGCACCTGCCGCTCGCCTGCATGGCCCGGGCGACAGCGAGCCCAGGCCGGGATCCCTCCCTCACACCCTCCTCGTGCCCTTCTGCCGTCAGTTGTTCCTCCCACCGGGCCAATATTGGGGGACAGAGCGAACACCGGGTGCAGCAGCGCGGCTTCGTCCCGGCACATCCCACCCACAGAACTCGCACACCCCACCACCACCGGCACAAATGAACAGAAATCTCTGTATCCAAACCTGACGTGGGTCTGTGCCTGGGCAGAAATGCAAATGTTTAGTGGGATGGAGGGACAGAGAAGGGGCATGTGGGTCAGAAGGGAGAGATTGTCCCCGGAATTTGAAGAGGCAGGAAAAGTTTTGTGCATTTAAGTGATAAAGTGAAAAGCCAAAAGATTATTTTAGGCCTGACTTACATAAATTGCAGTTGTACCAACTACACTGTCTGCTGCAGTTGTTGGTATTTTTAATAACAACAAGATAAAGTTTGTTTTTATAACTGTTGTTATTATTATTATGTTGGTGAGCATTATTTCTAAACAGGCAGAAAAAAATTTCTGGTATCCCCAGAAAAAAACAGTGTCAGTACATTTCCTCAAATTTCAGGTCAGACAGCAAAACAAGAAGGAAAAAAACCTTCAGAACTAAAGCTGCAGATTCTGTACCTGCATCGAACATGTTGTTACGACTGCAGTCGCTAATTAGCTGGTTGAGATCATTAGCAGTACGGAAAAAAAGCCGTTTGTGAACTAGGTGAGTGCTCTGTGCCTCCTGGCCCTCGGTGGGACGTGGCAGAGGGACGGGGAGGTGGCACGGCACAGGAGCCAGCGCAGAGAGGACAATCGAAGGTGTGCGGGACGTGAAGGCCACGCTGAGCAGAAGGCGCGAGCACGGCTTGCTGTCAGCGGGGCTATCTCCAGGCAAAGCTAAAGGCTTGTATTCCACGGGAAGAGAGAAAACCTCGACAGCTTCTGGTCCTTGGGATGTGCAGCAAGTTTAACACACGCACTGCCCCGAAGCATCACCGTGCACCGAAGGGAGCCGGGGTCCCAACCCCGTGTCCGCTGGGCAGAGCGTACCCCACCGCGGGCTCCCGTGCCGGNGGGCCCCCAGCTCATCCCACAGCGCACACACGGGCAGGTGCTCCGCCCGCACCCTCCGTCTTCCTCGGACGTTAAAGATGAGTGCTAGACAGATAGAAACTGAGGTCTGAAAATCAACTTACCGTCCTTCGCAGCGGAAACCTGCTAGCTCTGGTCTTGCTTTGGAGGCAAGAGCCCTCCTGGCCCCCTGCGCTGCCATCGGACAGGGCTCTGCGGTACTCCCACCTTCCTGCACGCTCCACAGACGACCAAAATACAGATGAGTCCCAGCAGCAGGCTGGCTGGCCCTTTGATTTCATTTTTACTGCAATTAGCGTTTCTGTTATTAGGAGTAGCTATTTAAAAGATTCCCCCCCCCCCCCAATCTTCTTTGACTATTACATTTAAGTTGTTGAAGTTTGTAATACTATTTTCTTGTTCTACAAGAAAAGGAAAAATTGAACAGAAATGTCCTCCCAGAATTTACAAGAAAGGGAATAAAAGTATGGAGGAACTGTCTGGCATACCCTGACAATACCCACCGACTTCCCTTTTGTTCCCAGGTAACTGGCCAAGAATACATCCATTTGGAAAACAGCATATTACACTGAACAAAAGAACATCACCAGAACTCCCAGCTTCTGTTCTTAGCTCTGCCAACAACTCAGCTCAAAGACTGAATGATTTACATGATTTACATTTACCTTTCACATATCTCACCTTATCCATCCATAAACCACAATTACTTCTTTAGATGATGTCTCAAGTTTAAATGAAATTGCAAAATGTCAAAATCCATGGAAAATATCTTCATTAGAAATGCAAGAACAATTAAGGAAAGAGGAGATGATACCAGGGCAGGAAAAATTCCCATACTCAAAACTTGTGTAAATGCACCTTCCTTTCCAGAGGGAGCCGGAGCGGTAAGGAAAGGCAACGGCGGCAGAGGTGGCACAGGGATATACCTGGCGCTGCTTTGCAGGGCTGAGGGGTCAATGCCAAGCCTAGCTGCCGATGAGCAGGATTTTTCAGGGACTCCGAGTCCCCTTTTGTTGTCTAGCTGTAAGGTGTTAAGCATCCAGCTCAAGGCTTCATTGGTGGCTCCTTAAGAAAGACGCTTTCATCATTTTAAGTTTCTGCTAGTGCAGATGTTAGGAAAATGTTCCCATAAACTACATGGGTTGTTCTGCCTGCAAAGTTGAACCCTCACGTGTACAGCAGGCAACGCGATTTCAAAGTGACACCACAGAGGAGGACAGTTCGCAGGAAATTAAATCTTTTTATTCTGTCCAGTCCTCTGGAGCAGCATGGAAATCTGGGGCATTTCTGCATTTCTATTCCCCTCCGACTAGTATTGCTCCCACTTTTGAATAGGGCAAGAGTGAGGTCCTGAAAAAATAACTGTTACCACCCTGTCTTCCTTCTGCTAAATTTGATCCTAGCCCTTTCCTTCGGATAAATTAAATTCTCAATTTTCACGTAATCCAAACCAGGAGCTCCTAGGCCGCAAATACCACCCACCCCAGACAGCACGAGGTCCCTAATTAAGATGTACATGACTGCAAATAACAGCCAATTTTACTGGACTAACACTAGGGAAAAAAAAAATCTTCCATCCTCCTCTCCGCTTGTGAAGCTACACAGAGCAAACTATTCACATGCTCATTCCTGACAGATAGCGAAGCTGCGGCAGAGTGGGGATGGCTTCTCTGGGTGTAAAGGCTGAATCGAACGCGCAGTATTTAAGACAATTAGATTTTCAAAGAAACCACACTAAACATTTCTTTCATGTGTAATCAAATTATGTTAAAGCAAACCTCATAATCTAAACCATTCCATTGGTCAGCTCCTATTTGTTTTCCCTGCACCCTCATTTTTGCTCCAGATCTGTCACATTACATTAACACCTTTCCTACTCACTGCCTACAGAAATAACAGCCTTCGACATGCCTGCACAATCCATTTGTCCTGCTCTAATTACTTTTTGACATAGCCTCTTTTGCTGTTATCTTGCCTTTTCTGACCTCTGTCTGTATTAAAGCCATTTAAAACAATCTTTAAACTCGGTATCTATTGTGACGTGTCTTAGATGATACTACTGGAGTATCAGGCAGCAACATTTTGTAAATCAAATATTTAAATCTATGGTAATAAGATAATGTACTTGAGGAGGAAAGCTACTACATATTGGTAACAGCTACAACAGGCTGCTCATAACACGAGTCCCCGGGACTGCAACACATTTTCAGGATGAAATTCCTGTAGTCATGCAACTGTTCTCCATAAGTAGGCAGCTCAAAGATAAACTGGGCTGTCTGTGTACTAAGGAATTGCCCTTAATTTCGCAAATGGGGAGGAAAGCAGGAGAAACTGAGAAATGTGGTCATCTTGCACAAAAAGAACCCCAACGGCCACCAAAAGCATGAAGCAGACAGAAAGAGGACCAAGCAGGGTGCACCAACAACGGCCGCTCAGAAGGAAGCATGACAAATCAGACACTTCTCCAAACCCAGAGAAGAAACCAAGAATCTCTAATCCCAATATCCCTCTGTTTTCATCAAGCCCATTCAAAAAATGTGCCCTCGTTTTCTTTTGTGGCTGATTCACAGAAGATGAGCCTCTAATTACCAGCTCCTTCCCTGGCTGCAGCAGCAGAGGATCTGCTCTGTGCCAAGTATCTGCTTCGGAGTCAGGAACTTATTCCACAGGGTGGAACTAATTTTTTGGGTATCAAGTTGATCCCTATGTACATATGTCTCACGATACAGTCTAACTACATCTTCACGTGCTATTTTCCACATGATCCAGCCTCATGCTAACTTAATTGGTAGCTAGTCAATATTTCAGTCACATCAGAAGATACTTCACAAACCTACATTTGCTCTGGTTCACTTACAGGGTAATTATCCAGTTCACACGAAGTCTGGTCTTCTAGATACAACCAGTACAGATACAGGCAGGGCTTTGCTGGGAAAGCACAGCTCTATATTTTGTCTTCCAGCTGACAGCACTATAAAACCGACGGGGGATAAAACCAGAGTCAATTAAAATATATTAAATGTAATGTAACAATGCTATGATTTGTCATAGCCATCCGAGAGATTTTATTTCTTTGAATTCCTTTAACTTTATCCTCATGACACTAAGAGCCCATGAATGTTGTGGGAAGCTCTTCCCACGACACTTCCCTACACACATTTTTATTTTCCCCTTTTTCTTCCCTGTCAGCAGCCCTGACCGCAAAAGCCAGTCTCATTAAGGCATCTAAACACAGACGGGACCCGTGGATCCAGGACCAGACCAGTCTGCTACTGCTCTGCTCGTAACACCCCCCTCTGTGGAGCTCTTGCATCCTTACGTGCCGATGCGCGTCAGCCCGCCGGGGAAGTGGCAGGACGAGCGGAGACGGGCAGAACGAACGGCTCTGCCGTGGTGACGGCAGGGCAGAGGGTGGGCACAGACCAGGTGCTCCAGATTCAAAAATGCACTTTTTGCTGAAATCAGTTTTTGGTTTGTAAAGTGACTATTGTCTTCCTTCCCCATTTTTTACACGTCTATTTCTCAACTCTTTTTTTTAATACAGCTGTTTGGCCTGGGATATCCATTATCCAAACAACAATAACTACCAGTTATCTTAACCCCACTCACATCTGTATTAATAGTGTATCTAAAACCAGTGTACTGTTCCCATGGTGGTTCCATAAAGGAAGTAACCTAAAGACGAACAGGGCTGTGCTGTGTCAGACTGCGCCAGCTCCCCGCAAGCCCCGACCGGGTCTCAGACAGCAGCCAGAGCAGATGCAGAGTAAACAACAAACTACAAATACTAAAATTAACCCTTCTTGCTTTTTAACTTTTTTTTCTCTTAAGTAAAATTTACATTTATTTTAGAGAAAGACATTTAAGTCTCTATTTAAAATAATTCTCCACATCCAAATGCTTTCGGATCACCACCGGCGCTCTCCCATGTCCTCTGAAATGTAGTGCTGGCAGCCAAATGGCTTCTCTTTACGCAGTTTGTCGCCATCAGGAGGGTTTCTCAGCCTTTACATTTCTTCTCAAAACAACCACAAAGGTTTTGGGGGCACCTCTGCATTCAGAGTGCATAGAAGTGGTTTATATTTTTAATTTGTCCTTTTTAACCAGCAAGTTATCCAGCACATTGTGTCTAGAGCATCCATGCTAATTGGCTGATGTCTT
Organism: Aramus guarauna; assembly: GCA_013400195.1. Lineage (NCBI taxonomy): Eukaryota > Metazoa > Chordata > Aves > Gruiformes > Aramidae > Aramus > Aramus guarauna. The sequence continues at coordinate 1,265,021 of VXBL01002375.1, read as the reverse complement.
CCAGTCTAGGCAGAGGTTTATCTTGAGAAGAGAGCTCGGTGCATTTTAAGCTTACCCAGGTTCCAACTTATACACCCCTGGATCCCGCTGACAACTGACAGTCGGGGTTGCTGGGGGAATAGATTCCAGAGGTAAGAAACAAAACCCTCCGAAATTAAGTACCCCCAAAGAGGTAGAGATGCTCACAGAGACCCGTAGCTGCTTTGCCATTGATTTCAAAGAGAAAGAAACCAGCCCGAGACTGGCATTCGCCATCAGGTTCTGTAGGAGTCGGGACAAGGTCCGCAAAGGCTCAGCCAGCTTCTCAAAGTCCTACGTTTCCTTCCACTGCATCCCAAAATGATGTGTAAACCATCTTGAACTGGAAAAGCAGGAGCCTGAGGCAATGCTGTGTTGGAGCACAACTGATGGAATGGCTTTTTAGTAATCTTGAGCTTGCATGACATCTAACAGCAGGAGCAGGTTAATGCCCATGTTAATTACTGAAACGGTGTGTATATATGGGACGAAAAGCAACAAACTGCCAGACCTGGAACTGAGACTGCAGAGATTTCCAACTTTTATGCCTTGCAAGTGAAGAGGCTCCAGGTTCCTCTGTGCAGCTGGCAAAGAGCATCTCTTCCAGCAGTCAGCTCGAGGGGAGCTGCCTGGCAAAAGTCAGGGACCTTAATTCCTTGTGCAGGAACCTCGTACTCAGAGGATACCCATGTTAGGACAATGATTCCTTCTTAACAGATGCCTCTAAATTACCTACCAAAGGAATCCACCTTTCTCCAGGACCGCCCAGGGACAACGGCTCCTGAATTAGGGGGGTTGATTTCCCCTCATTAACCATGTCCTGAGCTGCGCTCTGCTGGAATGACTGTCCTCTTTTCAGCTAGCACTGCAAACTCAAGAGAAACGCTAAAACTTCACGGAACCCACGGCTGCTACCCTGGTTTGACTAGCTTTGCTGTGCTGGGAATGTGAAAATGGCAGATTGCCTGAACCAAGCAGCCTCTCCCCGTTCCTCTCGGGGGCTGAGAGCGGGTGCACCCGAGGCACAGCTGCGGCAGTGTGTCTGTGCGTGCCGCAGCAGGACAGACCGACCAAACTGCCCTTCCACGGCTGCCTTCCGCTTTGCCAGCTGAAATCCAGCCGGCCGCGCTGGCTGCCGATGATTTCCATAAATACTCCCACAATGCAGCGCACCCGGGTTTAGCCGGAGGGATCCTCTGCAACGCGAGGTGCTGTAAGAAATGTGAGATGATTTTAGAGGAAACAAGTAAGATTCAGATTGTAAATTAAAATGATCTACCCCTACAACAGCTCCTGGATTCCAGCCTTAAATTTTTGAAATTCCAATTGTATTATATTTTCACACTGCTTAAGATAAGCCTACTCATTTCTTAAAAGTTAAAAATTAAAATCTGCGTTAGCGTTTTGATCATATATCTTGAAAACAAGGCAAATAAAAACCTCCCGGTGCTTAGCACCAGGCATCTTATCAGCAGAGAATACGGGGCTATTTGTGCTGCGTTGTGATGACTTTGCAGCACACGTACTACAGAAAACAGCCTTTGCCTCTCACAAGAGACACTCTCAAATGTTCAGAGTCACGGCTCCGAGCACAGCAAGCGTGGCGTACCGTGTGTTAGAACAGGCTAAATCACATCCAGCAAGTTTCTACCCCAAATTTAGCAAACTGTGCTTGCACTACATTTGTAGGAGCAAATGTAAGATATTAGATAAAGGCAGCACTGGAATTAAAACACAGTCAATATTTGGTGAAATCAAGAGTTAGGCTTACATAGTTCTATAGATACAAATGCCGCTTAACAAAATGGAATATAAATACCCGCAGGGCAGCGACCCTATTATTTAAGGCAAAAAAGACATCCATCTTTTCCTGTGTGAATTGTCATCCCGGATATAAGTCTTGCCGAAACCTAATTACATTATTGCTTATTATTTGTAACAAAATATAAACATTTTCCTTATGCCTTCAGACAGCAATCACAGAGGAATCCCTGCACCCACGCCTTAATATATACTATCGTGTAAAATAGCAAGTACTCTGATCTAGTCTTATCCACCCACTAAATTGCTCCAAACTTTTCCGTAGACATATTATCTGGAAGTCCAGGGAGAAGCTGCTTTATGCGATGGCAATATAGGGAGGGCAGGGTGACAGTCTAACATGGTGTCCTGCTGGGATCCAAGAATAGCAATGCCTTAAAAGGCAGCGATGTTGAGATCACAAGGAAAAGAGAATTAGGGCACAGCTGTGGAGTTCTGTAGGCTAAAACATAGACTCAATATGTCAGAGAAAATTAAATCACAGGGCTACATGTAATTTCCAGTCTCGTTTATAACTTAGCTGTAGCTGTGCAGAATTTGTACTTGTGTCATATGTGTGAGTTGCTGCGTTTCTGCACAGGGAAAGAAAAAATGAAATCAATTTAAAAAGAAAAAAGAAAGGAGTGATATGCAAACAGCAGTACGAACACCTATGTTTCAAACAATGTTTACATGCTGTTGCAGCTCAAACGTGGTTTTATAGCCAGTCTTCTATGCAGCTCTTGAGGACAAACAGGAACGGCACAGCATCGCTTGTGAAACAAGCAGAGCTCACCGCTTTACCTGCAGTACAAAACAAAGAAAAACTAAACCCACACATCAGCAAGTTAAACATATCTGTGAAATGCCTGTGTTTTCCTGTGGTTGTCAGATAAGGGAAAGAGACCCTGCCTCAAAAATGAAGGTACCAAAACTCATAACAAACTTTTCCATCGGCTTTTTCCCCCTTGATGAAGTGATGTTCTTACTTTTTCAGAACAGTATCTACACATAAATTTGCTGCTATTTCTTTTATTCTTTCTTGAAGAGCAGTGCTAGCTTCTCCTCCAGAACCATTTAATATCCACAGAATACAGCCCATTACGCTCTGCCAGTATCTACCCTTGCAATCTGTGTCCAACTAATGAATTTTGCGGGACGCCAGGGTCTGCAACCATCGGCGTGAGAGCTGTGTTTGGAGCTGGGAGGTTGCGTCCCTTCTCCAGCGTCTTCTCCCCAGCTTCAAACCTCCGGAAGGCACCACCACAGAGGTAACTACAGAGAGCTGTTAGATGGCAAGAAATGTGGATTCGGCGGGACCCGTGGATGGAGAGATGGCCTTTCGGCAGAGCAGGACAGCCTCTCCTGGCTGAGCTCCATCCACCCGGGGAGCAGCTGAGCTGTGCCTTGCCCAGCACAAGTGGCCAGGCCCTGCCTGACAAGGAGACTTAAATTATTTCTCTCAAAGGCTCTGAAGGCCAGGGACAGGTAAGAGAGAAGGTGGAGGAGGAAACTGGCAACAAGGGAATAAGAGACTGATTGGGATGAGGCATATATGGCGAGCTTTCCTAAAGAACTGGTACTTGAGCACTAACGTGATACAAACAGCGAGAAAACAGAGGTAGGAAGCTGCACGTAATTACAACTTTGTTTAGCTAAGTATATTTCCTGTGGAGCTTACAAAGCATGACTGCATGCAAAGTATGCAGATTTGTTGATATCAGCTATCCTTTGTCCCTAAAGAGGTAAATTATACATCTGATTTGTATACAAAGTTGAAAAACTGCTAAAGGTTATGCTTGAGCTGCAGACAGAGGTGTGGACCAGGACCTACGGGAGCCAATAACTATGAAGGGATAATACACGGAGAGATTTTACAAAGGGTAAGAGTCCAGCAGCCAACAGACGGGCAGAAGCTAAAATAACCCAGCAAGGGACCGAACAGACGGCCCAGACAGTGGGACGGTGCTCAGCAGGATGTGACCTGCCGGGCCATCGCACACTGCAGGAGTTCCAGAGCAGGGTGCGCGTGGCATTGCTTGGGAAAAGCAGGAGCGTGCCGTTACAGCCATCCCGTGGGGAATGAGATAACCAAGAGCGTAGGGGATGAGCAGAAGCAGTGTGAGAATTCAGTTTGCAGTGATGAAGGGGGGGGAAGGCTGCTCTGGAAACTGCTAACATCGGGAAGGGTTAATAAGGCAGTCCTCGAGCCACACGTCCTGCACACAGGGGTACACGTGCACACCGCAGTATAGTTAATAGAGAAAATGCCAAACGTTTGAGATGAACTGTTTTTCCTAAGCAGAACTATGTATTACCTACTGTAAAGCACAGCCTAGTTCATACATATGCAACGCTTTCCACAAATACTGCACGTGGTGCAGAAAACAATCCCGTAAATGAGGATGCAAAATGAGGTCAGCGATTCCCTCAGAACACACTTTGAACGAAGGCTCATCGCAGCCACACACGTTATCACCGTCCACACGCAGGTCCTGGCCGTGAGCTGCTCCGTCCTCGCGTGGCGGGAGCTCAGCCCTCTGCGGTGGGTGTGCGGCTGCTCCCAGCACCGCTCGCCCTGACCCAGTTTCCTGCAGTATTTCTGCATAGCGACAGAGGTCCTAGCAGGACAAGTGTCACCTCCCAGCCCACGGGATTCTCCATTTCCTACTGCTTCCACTGGAAGAATGCGTTCAGCATTTACATGCAGGCACACACCAGCACGGCATTACACGCGAATGTATGTAAAAGGCATAAATCTGAGGAACAGAAGGAATTAGAACGACAACAAAAAATCCTGTTCTCATTTCCAGAATATTCCTCCGAATGAGACACAGGGCTGTGAGAGCAGCTAAATGAATATCCACCCGACGGATCCCCCGAAGTGCTCGGAAGAAGCCTGGCTGTTCCCTTCTGGCTAACGCTCTTTGAAAGGGACTTTGCTCATTTCTCTCTAGCTGGTTTGAGCATCCCTCTTACCCCGAATCAACCCTGCCCTTCGACTTTGACCAAAAGAAATACTAATATACTGAGCCAACCAGAGAATTATTATTCCTTCATTTCACCTAGCCAAAGCCCTGACACTGTGAGGAAATGCATTTTCCCACCCTAAGCCCTGCACACCTCCCTTACTGTCCTATTTCCTATTCACTCGGTCCCTACAGAATTACAGTGTATTGACTGCAGATGCACTTGCAGTTCTGATGTCATCTTAAGTCTTTTTCTTCTTTTTTTTTTTTTTTCCTAGGTGAAGCATCTATATTTCCTCTGTTCTGAAATTTTGTGCTGAAACTATAACAAGCCAAAAATCTCTTCAATGGGAAATTTCACAAACAGAGGATTATGACTTCAGCTACAGAATAAGCAGCAGGAGCAGATGGAACTCTTCAGAAACAATGATTCCATTTTCATGCAAATTTCCTTAGTAGTTAAAAAAAGACGAAGAAGAAAAAAACCACCAAGATATCAGAATGGTTTCTAAATGGAAGGTTTTTGAATGATGCTAAAAGCAAAGGGCTGGTAGCTCTCCACAATCCCAAGCATTTTAGCAGCAGCCAGGGAAAAAAAAAAAAAAAAAAGCATGACAAACTAAAACCAGACTCTGTACCTCCTCAGAGTCATGATAAGAGAAATGGAAAATGGAGTGAAAGTATATTTTAGTTTTTATGATTTTTCAACATCATCACCGGCTTTGTGATAATGCATACTTCAGAGCTAATTCTTATGCTCTTTAAGAGCACAGCCTTCATTCATGAAGCAGCATGACAAAAATTCTTTATCCACTTGATGACTACAGAAGGTGACAGCCACCGAGAAAAAGACAGCCACAGGGCCACTGTCAGAGTGCTAACCTGCAGCGTGCCTCTCTTTGAGTACAAGTGCTCCCCTGATTACAAGAATACAGACATGCATTTTTCATAGCTGAAATGTGGAAACTGAGCCAATTCTTTTGTTATTAATACTGGCAGCATACCCTAAAAAACAAATACATGCACAGAGTTAGCAGACTCCTTTTCTGGCTCTTCTGCTGACTTGTTACTTAGTTTTGGTCCTATGCCTTCGTTTTTCCCTCTCGTTTACTCCTCGAGTGAGAGAATCCAAGCTGCTCCCTGACCCTCAGCGTCCTGAGGATAACTGACGGCACAACACGCTGCCGCTGAGACGTACCACGGCATAAAACACTACGCTGTTTTGTACACAGAATACATTTTAGCGGTAGCAAACGAGAATACTTTGGAAGGCCCGTGTAACTCCACTTTTAAGGCTGCTTTTTTTCAGTGAGGTTTTAAGGCAGAGAGGAAACTATACGCACAGAAAAGCGAGAAGGAAATCCATTGCTGTTTGTCGCCGCTTCCCCCCGCACGACGGACCTGGGGAAATGCCACCGCTGAGCAGCTCCCCAGGCAGCGCCCGAGGAGCGCGAACAAGGCTGGCAGGGACAAGTCCTTCCCAATACCCACTCCAAACCCAAGCGTCCTTCCTGGCACGGGCTTTCCCCAATGCTGCTCCTGAAGTGTTGTGCTGAGTCTTCATAAATTTCTGTCAATTCTGTCAAACAATTTCTATCTCACTCAGATTTCGGGGTTTTTTTAATTAGTTTTCTCCTTCCTTTTTCACACAAAAGAGATACAAAGTTAGCTCTAAATAAGACTGTGAAGAGTGTTGAAGTAGAGGCCTCTGAACCATGTGGTCAATACCAAGAATACTTCTGTTTAATCCCATTCTACCTACACTTATCCCTTTCATCATGTCACTGGCCAAATCTTTTCACTTTGAATGTGAAAACGCTCTCAAACTGAATCTCCTTCCTTCCTCATCGAGTTAGAGGGATTTAAGTCATGGCAGCTACGGAAAGGACAGAGCACATACAAAGTAACTCCACAAAATGGGCTCAACAAGGTTTGTTTTCAAGCTTTTCCTTGCTTACTTCTTAGCAGAAGGACAAACAAGTAGAAACAATTTCCTCAGTTAATCCCTCTTTGACCCAAATTAACTTTTTCCAAACTATTTTCTTAAATAATTCGTTTTACAATCTTGCCTGAAGGAGCTCAACAATGGACGCGTTTCCATTTCCCAAGGAAAGGAAGAGGGCTGGCTGGGGGGGGCAGGAAGATAACCTCGCCGGCCCGACCCGCGCAGTGCCCCAGCAGGTCCCTGGAAGGGGCAAGGTGATGGAGCACAGGACTCCAGGCTCCTCTCTCAGAGCCGGGATCTGCTCGCCCGGTCACAGGGGGTTTTGGTTTTGCACGACTTAATTCACACTCTTCAGAAATGAGGGCCAAGGAAAAATAGTGACCAGGACGTTGTAGCACGCTACCAAAAGGCAGGCGCTTCCACTCCGGACCGAGCAGCAGCTCAGGCTCAGCAAAGCCCTCAACTGCAGGAACTAGTTTAGAGTGAAAAGAAGTGCTGGCTTTCATTCTGAAGGCTGCTGGAACATTTTAATAAAATGCAATCAGTCAATGGTCACCGTATCATCATGAATTTGTCTGAAGGCATCTCTATCAGTTGAGTCCCTTCAGATCCTCTTCACCCTGCTGCCAAAGTGCATCTCTGCTAAGAGCCGACTTTCTGGTTTCTAAATATCCCCGCTGCCGCGTTTCCCACGTACGCTGCACCATTAGCAAAGTTAACGTGGATGCAGACGACGACCGCAGCAAGCCAGCCTTGCCCTTTTCCTAATGCCGCTGTGGGGACGGAGCAGGCAGCAGTTAGTTACAGAAGCGCAGCCAGGAAGGCGATTATTTACAGAACAGCAGAGGGTCCCAAACAGTCCCAAATCCTTCTGTGTTCAGATGAAGCCTCTTCATGTGTACTGCTTCTCTGTAGCTACAGTAAAGATGATACAGGGGAAGGAAAAGACAACTATCTATCACTTGAGCCCTCGCTTCTGAGCTTGCTGGGCTTTAAGGTGTCAAGAGAAATGAGACACATTTGACCTGTCTGGGTCGAGCATCGTGGATCTGAACAAACTGACTGGAAGATTCTTCCTCCCTCCTTCCTGCCTTGTCACGGTTTTTCCCAGGACGGGAACTGCCAGAAAGAAAGAAACTGGGAGAGGCACAAGGCAGTGCCGGCATTGCCTCTCTTCTAGATGCCTCAACAGTTCTCTGTCACTTTTTCAAGTTGGGCAAATTTTATGCAGCAAAATGTAACATAAAGTTGACTATAGTATTATAAAATGGCTTAAGGGCTGAACACGGGGTCAACCCCCCACCTCCTGCTCCCAGTGCCATCATAACTGACAGGCTCCTGCAGGGCCCAGGAACGGCCGCGGCAGAACATCCTCGGCCGCGGTGCCCTTGCCTGGGGAACTTGTTCTCCACGACTGCCCCAGCGGTTCATTTCCCAGTGGGAAATCGTGTTTTCCATAGATTTAGTGAAACACAGTTCTAATTTAGTAATCGCGACGTACATCCAACTGAAGAGGACCTAGTGTTTTGAGAATGAGAGCAATATAATTAGGATGAACCTCAAAATATTCAAGCAACTTAAACATTCGAAGATCACCTCTGACATGGGAGACGGAAAGAGGTATCTGGAGATTGGGATAGGATTCTGTTTGTATACTATGACAAAACACTGTTCCTTTTTCTAGACCCTACTGTTTCATATTTGAGGACTTTTATATCATTTCTGCAAATCTTAGTATCAGTTTACCAGAGGACTTCTGACTCTTAGTTACTGAAGTTTTGAAATGATCACAATCTTGTATTAGGCAGACAGCAGGAAGTAACTGCTAATTCAGGATTTCTAACATACCACGAGCACTAGGCTGGGATCCAATCTAGGCTATAGACCTAAAGGTTTTTCAGTAAAATTTGCCCCACTCATGTGTTTTTTAAAGCAAGTCTTAAGACTAAAGCGTTAGCAGAAATCACAAGGATATTACATTAAAGATTTCATTACTTGGGCATCGTATGAGGCCTGGGAAGGACAGTAGGTCTACGAAGCCACGCACAGGAGTCTGTAAAAGCTCCTGGAGTTCAGTGGCCATTCAGATGGCTCGTAAAGACCATACTACCCTCAAAGACACTTACAGTTTAATTTTTTATTTTTCATAAATAGGATCAAAAATATTGCATGTTTTTCAGCCAGTGTGACCATGGCTGACCACCCAGAAGTACATTCATACCCCAGTATGCACAAGAACATGGCTTTTAACAATAGCATCAACTACGTTTGAGAAGAATCATCAAGTGACTCAAGAAGTGAAAGATAATCTTTGAAAGAGGAGACAGAAAGGAAGCTGTCTGGACGCTGGAGAAGTTCCTGGAGTGGTTATTGTGGGCAGAACGGAGAGCAGATATGAGCTATCTCCTTCACACTCATGACAAGGAAGTGGGAACCTCTTCATCCACATCAATAGCAGCTGTGCGACACTGATACGAGCCCGGGTCACCGTTAAAGCAGCGTATTAACTTTTTTTTTTTTTCAAATTGCTTCCTTTTGCATGAGTTCCATATAACTGTCATTTGTTTTTTTCATTTCATTTTCCATTTGTGCATTCATCCAGCCCTTGAGCGTGAATTCTACGGAAATTCCCGAAAGGGACCTCAGACCCACCCCTCCCACTCCTCCGTGTCCCAGAAGAGGCTCCTAACGCAGGCATCAGGACACGACCTACAATGCTCAGCAAACCCGCGTTCCACTAGACCAACCAAAGGGCATGAACTGCGTCGCTGCTGCAGCACCTTCCTCTCCATCAGTCACCAGTGCGTGCTCACTGCCTCGGGGAACTGGGGTTGTCCAACCACCGCGGCAGAGGAATCCAGAATCAGCAGTACGTTACCGTAGTCATTACGAAAAGCATTTTAACAGCAGCAAAACACACAGAGAGAGAACGGGTGTGGAGTGTTAGAGAAAGAGAACCTTTCCTACGGCGCGCGTTTCACCTCTAGGGTCGTAGCTTGGGAGGGACCTCAGGCATCATCTAGTCCAACTTCCACTCCAAGGAGGGTGTCCAGTACTTTGGTCTCCCTGTGTCAAAAGGTCCTCAGAGAAGAAAGAAAGGTCAACTACTGAAAACAAGTGGAGACAGAAGACTGAAAAGACTGGAAAAGAATGAGAAGAGAAAATGGAATGAGTACATTAACTTCTCCCCACTTAGCTCCATGGTCTTGCATTCCCACCAAAAACGCTTTACAAATCAAAGCTAGCGCATCCTCGTTGTGCAATTCCAGAGACATCCCAGTGCCTCCTTTTACCGTTCCAGCACAGGGAGAGGTTACAGACAAGTCTGTGGGAGCAGCTTCCAGTTTTTGCTAGTCTAAACGCACCGAAACTAGCAGGTTAGTGGAAGTCATTGATCATCAGGTGGTCTCACTGGAGAACGTGCTTAAAGGCATCTTAGTTCTGTCCTGCAATAAAAACGGCATAGTTATTCTTGCCGTGCTCCCACAGCAGCGTTGTTGCTAACAGGGACACTTGTAAAACAGACGGAAAGTTGCCTCGATGTTCCGTACGGTTCGGAGGCAGCTTTACCGATGAGATGGGTGGGAGTTGTCCAGCTGCTCTAGAGGAGACAATCCCCGAGATGTTTTCCAGCAATCTACAGTGGACTTTGAAAGCACTGGAACCCTACTAGGACATACTGTTGCCTTAAAGTACAAATACGAAGTCGACTCACATTCAATAAATGAAAGCTACGTTCCCGTGCTGAGCAGCGATGCCGCGCCGGGCCGCCCTGCCCAGTGACCCAGTTTCCCAGTGGCCCAGAAAGACCAGCGATAAATCCCCGGGTCCGCGGGGTCGGGGAGGCCGACGAGAGCAGCCCCGGACCGCCTGGCCACAGCTCGCCGGGGACCGGCACCCTCCCGGCGGGTTCTACGTGGCCGGGCGCCCGAACGGGGGTGACAGCCCGGCGGAAGGGAAAGCGGGAGGGGGGGGGCCCGGCGCGCTGGGCACACAACGCGTTGCTCCGGCGTCGCTCGCTCGCTCGGGGTAGGTGCGGTCTGGCGAAGCGACGCGTTTCCTGGGGCCGGAGCGGGGGTTCGCCGCGGGCTGGTTTGATCCCATTGTGCGGCGGCGATACAGCACGAATCCCCGCTCGCTGCCGCGGGGCGTGAGGGCGCGGGGCAGCGCCGCGGGGGCCGCGGGGCCGGGCGGAGGCAGGTGTCGGTGCGGGGGGCGGAGGCGGCGCCGGGCCCGTCAGACAGCCCCGCCGCCGCCCGGCACCCAAACAAGCGGCCCC
>VXBL01002375.1:1212816-1253307 GCA_013400195.1 Aramus guarauna | reverse complement strand
AAAGTAACCCAAACCCCGATTTCCAATTCCTGCTCAAACTATCATACCACAAATTTTTCTTACTGTAACTTACTCTGAAAGAAATTTAATGTATTTGCTCCCCAGACCATCTGCAGTTATTAAGTGTGACGCTTGCAGCAGGCTCTGCGTACAATAAAAGGCTCGGTCAACATACTTATAAATCTGGTGTGTTCTAAGAAAATAATTTTCATAAACTTTTTCCTTTCTTAACAAAATCAACTCATTTTTAAAGCTCTAAGTAGAATTCCTCAACAAGTTTACAAAGTTGAGAGGGGCATGATTTACCCTCCTTGTTTTGTCGAGGAATGCGAGATAGCATATTTTTCAAGTTAATAAGTATTAAAAGCCACGAGGAGCATTAGAAGTGTATTTCAAACTCTTGTGCTTTCTGCAGCCGAGGCGCTGGGGCACAGACCCGCCAGCCCGTTAAGCATTTGCAGCCTCCACGCAGAGCAGAGGTTATTCACATGGCTGTTCGAGAAACTCCATTCATATATCTGACTACCTGGATTTGAATAGAAACCAGACAGCAATTCTTTCGTCCCAGCCACTATTCGCCCCGCTGGACAATAGAGATTTGTTAGCACACAGGCACAAGCCCTGGGACACAAAGCTGGAGGCAGCAGAGATAGGGGGCTTCAGTGCACAGGAAATTACAGCTTTTGATGCACTGTTGGCAGGTCTGCCGGTTCAGAAAAGCAACATGACTGTGCCATGTTTAAGAGCTCCTTACTGCCATTTTTAACCACCTAGAATGTCATAAAAGCTTTATTGTCACAGTACATAAAATCATGAAGTCCATATGGTTACTTTTCAGCTGCGGTCGCTGCCCCGTGTCTGGAAGGCAGAAGCATGATCTGGCTGGAGATTTTAATTCGGGGGGGTGTGTGTGTGTTAAAAAGAATTTTGAGGACAGAAAACCTCAAAGTGTTTATAAAAAAGCAGAGATTTGTTACTGAGGCAGCTGATGTCTAGCGTGAGATGTGGTGGTGTTGTGATGGACTTCATTTTAACGGCGGCTGTAAGGGGATGAGGCTGGGCAGCTGACTGCAGCATAAAGGGCTCAGTACACTTACTCCACGGGTCTCCTGTATCAGTTGTGGAGGAGGGCGTTATTCAGTTGTGTCAACTTGGCAAATACCAAAATAAATAAGAAAAATAAACCCGAAGCGTTCAGTGTCTGGTACCTCCCATTTCCCCTACTTTCCCCCCAGTCTAGAGTTAAAATGAGAACTCCTCAGAGACTGGGCTTTAATCCGCTGATTGGAGCCAATGAGCAGAAATGATCAAGATTAGAAAACCAACCAGCAGGTTTTATTAGATGAAAAGCCTGCCCCTCACTGTGCACGGTGCCTCAGCGGAGGGGCGGAAGTCGGTTCAATCCTCTCCCAAAGAGCAGGAACGTTGGGGCTGTTCCTCCTCGTTTTCCATATTTTTCCATAAATCTGCCCTACTCCATCAACTTGGCACCAGATAAAATACCCGGTCCAACTGGATATTAAGACTCTTAAAATTCACACAGGCGTACAGCGTTAGAGAGCAGCCAGGAGCGCCCCGAGTATCACTGCGAGCGCAGCAGGAGTGACTTAGCTCTCTTCTTCACCCAGGAAAAACAATGAAAGTGAGAGTTGTAATGTACCGCAGTTGTGAAATGTGTGTGTTTCCTATGAACTGCAGAGACACAAAGTATCATAAAATACAGAAAACAACGGTTGGGCTGTTTGCTGCTCTTAGGTGTATTTTAGCAATGCAAGCCATGTGGCCTCAGAAAAAGGGGAAAATTTTTAAAGTGAGGAAAACGGGTCCCCCTTCCAAGGCACGCGGGAAGACTCGTGCTGATGCTCTGCACCCGCCTCGGAGGGAGATGATGGACTTGCTTCCATTGCTCCTTGGAGCAACATAGGGCAAAGAAGGACTGGATGACTAACGCACCACAATTTTTGAAAAAAGTGGAGTCCTCTCTGAGGTGCTATGTGTAAGAATAACAAAATATCCATATATGTGAGGGGGCAGCTCATATAATTTTCGGCTACTATTTCAGAACGTTAGAAACACAAATGTGAATGTAAATACTTTTCACAGGAGTCAGTTCTGTCTGAATAATTATATAATTTCCTTGAATTCTCTTCCTGATGTAGTACAATGGCTTGGGTGTATTACTTCTCAGTAGAACTTAGGTGATAAGAATCAGGCTAGATTACAATCAAGTTATTTTGATATTTATTTTTTTTTTTCCTTGCTGGTACTTAGAAACCCAGAAGGTTCTACCTAAAATAAGCCTTTGAACAAAAATATTGCAGATTATTTTTAATAAAGGTTAAGGATATTGATGGCTCTACCTACAAAGCACTTTTAGATTGAATACCATGGCATTCTTGAAATGCAGCAACCTTTTCTGGTACCACTAGGACTGCTAATACTTGGTATTCATCTGGAGGCTGATTTTAAAACCTACTCCTTGAAAGTGCTGCCTAAAAGAAAAAAATGCTGGAAAGTCAAATTCTGCCCTTGCAATTAGGTCTTAAGAGTTTGAATACCTGTGAAGTATATCACTTTGAATGGAAAATGGACCATTAGAGGTTGGCAAAAAGAGCCTCTGCCTAATCAAAATAGCCATAAAAGGAATGTCTGGACATAACCCACCCCCATAAACATCTGCATGCTCAGCTCGGACATGGGAATGATCCCATCATGCACATAAGGAAAGGATGCTGATGGCTGTTCCCGTGTGAGCCTTTTCTTTTTTTAAACTGCACATAGAAATAACAGATAATTCAAAAGTCAGTTTTCCCAACTCCAGTTATGGCTATTCCAAAAGAAAGTTTATAAAGGCTCACAAAAAAGAAGAAACCTCTTAACCATGAACAGACTTGGAAGTTGCAGCTGATGTAAGAGACCAATGCATATATAATGTCTCTATACATTAATATATAATACTGCATTACAGGGTTAGTTGCCAATAAAAATGCATCAGGTATGCTGAAATCTAGTAATACACTTGGCAATTTGACAAAAAATGTGGAATCCTAAGAATTTAATTTTATCTCAATAATAGCCAGCAGATGCTGTAATCATTTCAAAACCACAGTATCGATTAATATCACTCAAAAGTTTCAAGCATTAAGAACTCGAAAGACGACAATCAGGTGTTTTTATGTTAAGGATAAAACAAAGGCATGGGTTGTGGGTTTTTTTTCATAAGAAGCAACACTGACATACAGACTGATGACATCACCTTTTTAAAATAGACTTCAGTCATTCTGACTTTCCTCATGCTGCCTGAAGGTAGTGTGAACCATCAGCAGCTGTCGTGAGCCACGATGCAAAGAAATTACCACCATCACCATGAATTGCACCAAACTGCAAATTTTGAGTGCACCGAAGCCTGCATCTCAACATCAGAACCCTTCTGCATTACCATTAATTGTGCCACCTCAGTCCGCACATGGGAGGGGATATTGCAGGAGGCTGGGAACAGGAATTCCGCCTGCTCGGAAGCAAGTCGCTTTCCACCTTAACTGCCATACAATCATACACAATTTGGTTTTGCAACACCGCGTTACTCAGACCTGCGGTTAACCCACATTGGACACAAAAGGGCCAGACTGTCTGAGATGAGATGCCAAAACATGATTAAGGACCAGAGAACACTTGGGGTGGACGGGCCCGGGGCGGCACGCGGTGCACGAAGGTGTGTCCCCATGGGATGCTGCCATCAGCTTGCAAGCGGCTCCCCGCAGCACAACTTCAGCTGCTTCTAACGCACAGGAGATCATCCCTGTGTTCTGAGGGCAGCTCCAGCGCTAGGTGTGACGAACCTCAGAAGTGACGCGGTCATTTCTTGCCAAATACAGGCACACTGAAACAGCTGGCGAGGTCCAGCAAACCGGAGGTTATCGATCCGAAACGTTCCTGTGGTACGTTTACTGATTCTTCATTTGGTAACCTAAATCAGTTTACAGTTGTCTTGAAAAGGGTCTTGTCGTATGAGCATTCAGGGCTTTACTACCTGGTTTCTTTTGGGTTTACTGGCAGACCATACATTTACTTTAGCGCAAAAGTACACATCCGTCTTTTCTCACACGTGGAAAGCCCGTAGTGCCTTTGGTAAATAATGCTAAAGTCTGATGTCACGAACAGAAAGGATCAGTCTGGTCTATAAACTGAGCTGGTCAGGGTTTAACCACACATCCTGTAATTTCCAGTCTCCCATACTATACTTACATCTCCAGCTGCACGCACGCCCGTGCCCTGGAGCGTCAGCAGTGCCATTTACATAATTGCAGTACTTCAGTCTGGGTACCACTGGGTCTCGTGCTTCGAGCTGAACTGACCCGTCCAAGGGAACGAGCGAGCTCTGCCAGGGAACATGAGACCTCCAGGAGAAAGTCCGGGGAAGCCTGACAGGGCAGCTGCATCACGAAACACGGTACTACAAGGGACATGAAAACTCTCCTCTGGTACTGGATGTTATGAATGGCTAGTCGTATTCAGATTTATTTCCTTAGATGGAGTCTCAAGTTCAGATATTAAGCCGATCAACACGTTTGCAGACAAGGTTCACATGACAAATACAGCTTCTAGTTATAAAACAGAATGCATTCAAGTTTGCCATATATTTTTTCTGCTAAAGATTTAAATATCATGTGGCTTTAGCTTTCTTTCTGTTCACTGAATATCAAGGTCAATTAGGAATGATGTCTGGCTAGTACTCTCAGAGCAGATTAGACAGTTGCATCAAAAACTAGGACCATGTATAGGTCATCTGTTACTGTGACCTAGATTTCTGAGAATCTGTTCAATTTGTTTTATTGAAAATGTGGTACTGTCTCAGCTCTGTTTCTCATAGTAAACCTCTCTATAATAGCAGAAAATAGCTTTATTAGATACTTACAGACATTGCTTACTACTTCTGCTAAGACACAAAGAAAATCAAATCCATGCAGCAGACCTGTGCCTGTCATCCATTTAATTTTAAAATAACTTAAGGTTCTGAAAGGCTTATGCCGTATAATCTAAAGCATTTGGTCCACATGCCACATACTAAGCAATCTGAAATACATAATAGCTTAGCTTCAGCTTTGTTTGCCCTATTTAATTCATTTTTTTCCTTCAGTAACCAGTGGATAGATGCAATATTTTTGCAGTCTACTCTGGAAATGACGAACATACTGAAATATTTGAGTAAAGCGAGGCTATTCCGTTTGTATCGTCTGTGCGAGCTTTGTGGTGCCCTCGAAGGATAGTTGGTTTGGATTGCTCAGCCTGCGAACCAAAGCCGCCTTCCCTCCCAAACCCCTGGTGTTTGCTCACTGACTAGAAAGATTTTGCTATCTGAATTTTGACACTATTGCAGTATATCCACCTATGCTTTCTGGGTTGTCATTCTGAAACCACATAAAAGCAGATTTCCATTTGGAACATTTTATGACAAATTTCCTCTCCTCTCAGCTCTTAATTGTTCCGGTTAGAAAGCAATTACTGAAACACAACTCATGCAAAGACACCAGGTTGTTGGTGTGAGTATTTGGGAGAAGGAAGGAGAGACGGTGTATCTTAAAATATTAGAAGGTATTTTCTGAACACCAATGAATTCAGGGTAAAACAAAAACTGTAAAAATAATGAAGTGACTGCGGCGTTGGCAGTTCAAAGAATGGTACGCCAACCAAATTTTAGAATTATCATCATCATCAGTCTCTGTGGCTTATCGTGCTGAGAGCGCTGTGGTACAACACCCATCTAGAACAGTTGTGCTCTCATCATACCCAGGAGAAAAGGTAGGTACCACCAAACCGCAGTAGAGGAGGACACACACAAAACAAGTGCCAATAGATTGAGATTTGCAGATTAAAATCTCCAGAATGTCACTCCCTCATAATGGTACTTAGTAAATCTGTTCCAATTTTTTTCAAAATTCTAAAGCCACTTCTACCAAGTCATCTGAATTTTATAC
The DNA here is from genome assembly GCA_013400195.1 of Aramus guarauna. Classification (NCBI taxonomy): domain Eukaryota; kingdom Metazoa; phylum Chordata; class Aves; order Gruiformes; family Aramidae; genus Aramus; species Aramus guarauna. Next base: position 1,247,332 of record VXBL01002375.1, on the reverse strand, counting down.
TACTTTCATATTCAAACTTTTACATGCATCTCACAGCACACTGGGACCAATTTATTTTATAGGCAAGATAAAACCCCAGCAATATTTGGGTGACGTTATCCAAAGATCATTCTTCTAAATGAACATAAGTACATTTTCTCCTTTTTGTTTCACATGATGGCTGCATTTAAATAGGCTAAATGTATAATTCAGAAAAGAATGGCTCAGTCCTGCTCACCTGGGGGTCATATCCACATCCATCCAATATTTAAAAGCACGCAAAAGCAAAGAGATTAAATATATAAGAGGGAGGAAGAAGTCTTTCTTCCAACAGAATATTTGCCTGGTAACCAGATATGAGAGTGTCTTTTTTTCACCAAAATCATACTTAGCTGTTCTACAACAGTCTTTGAAGAGACTTCTATTTTAAATTTTAACACCTGAAGAAGAGTTACAAAGATGCTGCTGCTCTCTGGCTGAGCAGCATACACAAGCAGTAGAAAGAAAAGTATCACAGAAATACAGTTCTCTAAAGTCAACACTGTGTGTGCACGCTGTAGTTTACATCATTTGTAAACAAGGCTAAATGAGTCTGATGTGAAAACGTGAACAAACAGCAATGAAACGTAGCGGAAATTCGTCCCATCGTGTGGATTAGACCACGTGTAGGACGTAATCACGTCTTTCCCCTGACAGCGTGGAGCTCTATACGTTGAAGCCTCACGGTCCCCACCGTGACTAAACGGGAGTAACCAAACGCAGAAAATGGGAAGGCAGCATCTTGCACAGGTTCAGTGAGATCAGGGCGCTGGGTTGGTGTGTGGCACCCATTCAGCTCTCGAGGAAGCCACACTTCTCATCAAAAGAAAAATGTGCTTCCAGCTCCGCCAGACAATGGCACGTGGCAAGAAATCTCACAACGGCTGGGAGGAGGAGGAGAACGGGGAAGATGGCAGGATGGATTTTTCCTGCTCATCACTATGTTGTTGTCATTTCATTTTCTTTGCTTCGGTTATTTACGGTTATTGGAGGTAAAGTCTTTATCATACTAAGCGTATTGTGAAATGGAGTCTTACAAGATGGCAGCATGAGATCGACCCAGAGGTGGCATGCTGCCGAAACGGAACCAAAAAGTGAGATTCTAGAGATGTTTTTTTTGCGAAGAACTCCAAATCTTGAAGTCTATCAGATGAGAAGTGTTAGATTATAAAGCTGAAAACCAGAAACTAATTATCTTCAAAGGGACAGTTATCAATGAATCAGGAGGGGACTTGTGATTATGAAAAGCAAATCCTTCATTTGATCCCTCTCTACCCATACTGCTTCCCAAGCAGATAACCTAAGCTTTATCCAGCTAGACTTGCTAATATTCCAAGCAGTGAGTGAAATATAAAAGTCCCAATTAACATATGAAAATAAAATCTCTATTTTGATACTGTTATGTACGATCAGTGTGCGAACACGACACACCGCAGCAGTTAAAGCGGGGGTCGTGTCACTAGTCCAGAGTCGCAGGAAGCCACCTGTGAATGTCCTGCCCAGGAACGGACCGTCCTTCTGTAGCAGGGATCGTAGTTTAGTAGTCTGTAAAGATCAAGCCATATCAACAAAACAAATACCTCCAATTTCTCTCCTGATTACTTTGCAAGATACTTCCCCGTGTTTGGCAATTGCACGTGCAGGTTCTGGGCATTTCTGCAGTGTCTTAAGCTGAAAAACTGAAATGACTCCTTGTAACACACACCTACCAGGGCAGGCATCTCGTTCAGGATGAGCCCACACAACGCAGGCTCTGTGGCACGCACTGGCTCATCAGAAACAAAGGAGACCCTAATTCCAAAAAACAGGATTCTCTTTAACATTATTGTCTCCAGCTACATTATACAGTTCAGGAACGATAACAAGGGAATCTCAGTTTGACTGTTGAGACTAGGATAAGAACAGAAGGCATTTTCTGCCCTCCCTACCCTGAAAAAGACTGGCCAAGCCCAACTAGTTCCAATCTCAGAGCAAAAAGGCAATTCGCTGCAACAGAAGAACTACTTTTTGTGAAGACTGTCATACTGATTTCTAAATGTTAAATTTCTAAAACGCTAAAAGGCAGAAAACAATCTTGGTAACAGAATCATCTATAGTTAGGATCATCTCTCTCCTTCCCAAAAGCAAGGCACAGGAACTATGCCTAAATTCACAGCTAATGAAAAATCTTTTTGATCGTCACAGAGACACAGAGTTGCCAGCCGAGAAGAGCAGTCACCATAGGAGTATCTTCTGAAGAAGTACTTATCCTAAATTCACCACCATAATAAATGTAAAGCATCCTAGGTCTAGAGCAATGCGGTATTTCAGTGATGAAGAATTATTAGCAGGTTTGATGTACCAAAAGAGACAATGTTATTTATATCTGCAGAAGCTGCTTACCCAGCATTAGATGTGTCAGGGCATAGGACAACTGCAGGAATTCACAAGGACAGCACCTGAGACTCCTCTACTAAAAACAATTCATATAGACAGTAATCTGCATGGCAGCAAATGTTATCTTGAGAGATAAAAGTTCACTGGGAAGCTGCACGAACTCATAAAAAGAAAAGTGCACTCATGGTTACTGAATGGACAGAAGCCTGTCTCCAGAAGTCTGTGTGTGTGTTGAAAAATGTCTGGAAGACAGGAGATGATTAGTAGAAAACATGCAAGTTTCTCCTGCTTACATCCTTTTCCAGGCATCCATTAGCCACTGTTTTGATTTTGTTTTGGTGTCAGAACAGCTTTATTGATTGCAGCCAAGAGCTACAATGCAATAGGGGTCCCAAACATCAAGGTAGTTTTTCTCCAACAAAGACAATTCCTGAAGTTACGTGAAATGAGATGAAGATACACTATTATTAAGACATCCCGGGCTGGGGTAATTTCTGTGCCATGTAAGCTGCAGGTACAAATAGCTCAGAAGTGCAGCTTGCCTCAAAAACCATCCCTGCTGGGTCTGTGTGGAAAAACATCCCTTACGCCACCCTCAGGGTGCTGGAAAGCGGTTACGGTCCTGAAGAAGCTCCTTATCTCCTCCCCAGTTTGCCTGGGTGAAATTGTACTTAGTCCCTTGGAAAATTTGGTGAAGAGGCAGGCAGGTCTTGCGACATTTTGTGTAAGGTGAAGGGATCAGACGCACAGACAACTTTGGAGACAGGATAGTGAGCTGGAGCCTAATCCGGTATGGTCAGTCCCGGGTAAGTAGGTCAGTGAGGATGCTTCAGGCCATGGTAATGTCTTCCAGCCCCAGCCGCCCTTCTCACTACAAGCATATTTGACAAATATTTCCTTCAGCAGGTAGCAGGAGATGGAGGGTTTGATTTTGAGAGCTTGTGTGTGTGATTCTAGAAAGGTAAAACAAGTTTTGGTTCAAAAATACAACTGATTTACTATTTCAGTGGCTTGGAAAGAGTTCAGTAAAGGGCTTTAAAAAACTAGGGGGCATCTGATTACTCAACCTGGGATGTCAGATTGCAAAAACAGACTAGCTCGTTCATAAATGCCTTATTTTAAAATATTATCATGTTTGGCAAAAAGAATCAAAACCAAAATAATTTTATTTTTTCTGCTAAAATTACTTGTTGAGACTTAGTCCAATATTTTCCAAGAACAAGGAGTGTATAATATAAAATAATTTGTTTTGTTGCAAAATCACCCCCCCTGTAGTTCAAAACAGCTTTCCACTCTTCCATATGCTCTGGAAACACATCAGGTTTCTGAAGAACAAGTCAAACCATTTTTCCCTGCTAACACCCAACTTCAGTGTTCGGCTTCCCCCCTGTAAATCCCAAGCTTCCCCCCAAGCCCGGGGCAGCACTGCTGTGCTCAAACTGGCTCACGTGGGCAGGTCAAGATACTACCGGGCAGGACAAAATTCCCTGACCTGCACTGATTTACTGCAGAGAACTTTATTCTCCTGGCAACAGCCTTTCTGATGATTTGATTGCTCTCCACCCATCTCTGCAGAGCCCGTTCAGCTCGGTGATCTCTTCAGGGCAGCCTGTACCAGAACTGGATGTTTCAGCAGTTGCAGGAGAACCAAAGGCAGATGCAACAGCCTCTATCCCTGTCCAGTATTCCATGGTTTGCACAGTAGTAAAAGTCAGATTGTGCACACACATGCAGTTAATAATCTACCATAGCAAGTACCGTGTCATACAGTGGAGTCCTTTATGTTCACACATGGTGTATATTCCTTGTTCCCAAACATGTAACTTTGCATTTGACTATACTGAAGCACTCATTTATGCTTGATTTATCTAGAGATCCAGATTTGTATCACTGTTCTAAAAAACCCCAAACCTGCTAATAGCCGATGCTGTGTTTCTCCCAGGCCAGTAACAGCAATGTTTTGGGACGTGGCAAACAGTCACTCTAAGACTGCACCAACCTGATGAAGTTCCTGCTCAGAATCACATTCAGACCTACCCATTTGGCATTTTGTAATCCTTTTAACATTTGCCACAGCAAATTTGTATCATACCAGTTTAAGTTGTCATGTGGTATTAATTCAAACACCTTACAAAAGTCTAGGGTACGCTGCATCCACAAGCAAGCTTATCAACTCAAAATGAGATAAAAATAACTTGCTAAATCCTCCATAAATTGCTGGAAACTGATATTAATTGCATTTCTCTCGGGTCCCAGAAGAGCGCTGTGTTTATTTTTTGTAGGATCACCATCAAGCACTACACTCTAAAAGGGCAAATGGAACATACTGGTAACTTTGTCCACTGGTTTCTCATAGTCCCAAGACTGGTCAAGTAGTAGCCCAAGGAGCTTTTGGACGGTTAAAAAATCTCCATTGCTAACTGTAGAAGACTTCTGGACCTGAAGTGTTTGGCCATGCCATTGCTACTTAAATGTTCACCCGAGTTTCAGTGAAAACAACAGCAATAACTAAAAATACTGCCAGTGATTATATCCTCTGGTCTCCCTGTTGTCTTGCCAAGGTGTATTTGCACGCTTACGCTGCTGAGGTCATTCACATCTACAAAGAAAACACATTTTTATAGTGCAATTAAAGCTTGTTACAGGACAAAGTAAACATGCTTGCACATGGATGGTCCAAGGCAGGCACTAACACACTGTTGTGTGCTGAGCACCACCTCAGCCCTGATTTCCACACGCTGAGGTTGCACACCTCCCTCGTAAGAGTCACGGCTATAGTGGGGAGTGGAAGGGAAAGTGTAGCCCTTTTACTACCAGATGCGTATGTTAAATTTATTTAGTGACACTTTAGGGTAGTGCCGTTAGGATTCCTGCCCCGCTATAAATAAAAGCCTTATTGTGAGGAACTAACAGAATGATTGAATTAGGGTGTAAGAATTGTTCAGGCACCATAAATACAGAGAGTACCAGAAACATCCACAAAATTAACTAAATCCCGTCCCCATACTTCAGACAATTAACAGCTTAACCTCTCTGCTTCAGGGTTTGTATGCATATTTTGAGGAAACTGTTTTCTTTATACAGAAACCCATTCTCTCCAAACTAAGTTGAAAGAAAACCCCATGTGCTCTGAAACTACAGTATTTTCATTGTGCTGTTCTACTTCAGCAACCCACTAGCTCCCTGATCCACGTCATTACACTGATGAACCTCCCAGGGATTCCAGTTTATAAGTCGTTCCATGTACAGAGCTAACAGTCGAGCTTTCAGGGAGCCAAGCCTGACCGCCTTTAGCGTCTAGGGAGGTGTCAGGTCCACTTAATGCTTTTTCCGCGATGGAAAATAATAATTAAGCAATAACAATAGAAGTGGCAACTGTGGGCTGGTTTCAGTGCTTCCTAGGCGAAAGAAGTCCGAGAGGAAGGCATGGTGAAGATTCAGTGCAGATAATAACTTTTGGGGTGTGCCAGACCAAACTAAGCAGGCCACAATATAACAACCTCAACAGCATCTTACCGGTTCCACCCTGCTAATGCAAAAAAAGGAACAACAGTTCTTGTACAGTGGGCTCAGGCAACAGCCATTCAGTCCAGGCTCTTCCAGCCGCCCTCTGCTCATCCTGCTCAAAGCTGTCCGGGTGCTCTGCTCCCCGCTGGCGAGGCTTGCAGTAAGCACAAAGAGATGTCAATAGAGAAGCAAACCAGGGAGGAAAACAGATGAAAAAAGACATCACCTGTTTTGTGATAAGACACAGGCAATCCCTTGGGCAATGATAAGAAGAGAAAGTGCCAGGACTATGTGGAAGAGAAATCCTGTCTCCGTGCTGGTAGCACTACTGTAGTTTCCAGATGGCTCTTGCCATAACAGAGTGATCCTCTCTCTTTCCTTACACTATATGGGTACATATATATGTATGTATATATACACACCCCCCAAAAGAGAGAGAAAGGACTTGGAGAGCAAAAAGAGAACATGGCTTTTGTACACAGTTCTGGAGGTAAAGCTTCCAACAACAGAGTCGTCATAAAGATTTCATCTTTGTCTATCCTGAGCCTTGCACATACTGCCCAGTTACAGTTTCCAGAGAATTATTTTATCATCTCGGAATCTGTCCAAAAGTCTAGCTGATGGAGAGCTTTGAACTTTGCAAGAGGGAAGGAGTGTGCAGCCAGGATATAGAAATAGCATGTGCAGTTTGTTTTTAACATTCAGCAGAAATGCAAGCTCTCAAATCATGGAATGAGAAGATGAAAGTTACCACACCGAAGGTCAACAGAGGTACAAAAGGAGGAGGAAGTAGCGAATTGAGGAAAAAGCCCCTCTCGCAATGTAGTTTAAATATAAACACACTGTTTTGGTTTGTTAAAACCAAAATTTCATGCCTGACTTGAACTTAGTTTCCTTGATTTATGTTATACGTACCCCCCTTCACACCAGGACACATGAGGCTTAACACTCAAGATTGAGCATTGCTTGTTACTAATTCAAATTTTCTTTGTTCTTTCCACCAGCTCCTACTCCAAAAAGATGGCAAGGAAAAGGTGAGACTAATTTTCAGAGAAATCTTTTGATTTTCAGTATCAGTTAATGTTTAATGATGCCATTAAAATCAGTCCATTTAAGTGCAGACGACAAACTGTGTTCTGGGAGCAAGCTCATCTCTCAAACAGCTTACTCAATATAGTAGATTGTTTCAAGTACTTTATTAGACAATACACTTATTGTTAAGTAACGCGTATCAGCTCAGGATATTCAGACAGACACTTAACGGTCCCTACACAAGAGAAAATACTCTGAATTAAAAGCAAGTCTCCAGAATTTTAAAGTGACAGATCAATCCCACTAACTCTGTAGGCTCCACTTCACTCACAGCAAAGTTATTTCAGATACAGCATCAGATTTCATTTTTAACAAACAAGCTGCAAATAATCCCTGTCTCTCAAACCATGCAAGCCAGGTGGAAAAGCAAAGATAATTAGACAGATGCAATATAGAGAGTTAGAGAATAAATCCCTTTTTCCACTTTTCAGGGGAAAGAGAATGCCATTCATTTATTCGAACCAGGACATTCTTAGGTAGATACTTACATATTCAGTTTAAAACTTGCAGTTAAACTGCTCTAATAATGTTCTAGACCATATTACAAGTGATCCGGGGATCAGAAGGACTTCTCACGCAGGGGCTCACTTTGGGCAGGATTTCCCACACCCCCGAACGCCAGGCTGCTCGATCTCACTCCTGGGGATGGAGGACTCTGAGCAGAACTCCAGCGCTAAATGCCTCTGTAAAGCTGCCCGTGGTGTTCCCCTCCCCGGTGGTTCAGTGACGCTCTTTCATGCTTTCAGCTGCCACAGACAGCTCTGGCAGGTTTCCCTGCACATTTCTGGCAGCATGTAGGGAGACAACAGCTCGGTAGCTCAGATTATTGGACAAGTAAGCGAGCAGAGGCAGCAGAGGGAAGAAACGAAGGGGGCAAAGTATGTTTTGTGCTGCCTGCCTGCCCGACAGACAGGTTGGGAGCATCATCCCAGCTGCAGCCAATCCAAAAAACATTCTACGGTCAAGTTAATCCGGCTGGAATGGAGTGACTGCACAGGCATGATGACCAGTCCCCACCCCGCTCTCCAGCAGCTCTGCCCAGTAAGATGCTCCTGCCACTGAAGGGTCACCTTAGTCCAGCCAAGCAGTTGGAGAATCCGCATGCCCTCAAGCAATGGCACAGGTAAAGCCTTTCAAAACAGGACAGGAGCTGTGCAAGAATGAACAAACATTTTATTCTCCCATAAGCAGCAGATCCCCACCCTGCTTTCACTTACATTGGTTTCCAGTTATGGCTGTCGTCCTGCTTTTTAATTTTTTTTTAAGTGAACTTTATAAAGAAATCTAAAACATTATAAACAACCTTAGTGTAGCTATTTAGAACATGCATATCCACAGGAGGAAAGGCTTTTTCACAACTGCAATTCAGATGTATTCCAGGCTGTTTTAAGAAACACTAAGTCAACTTAGCATCCGTAACTGTAGTGGTACACTTCTGCAATTCATTAGTCCTCATGGTTCCATTTCGTAATTAAAATACTTGCAGTTTAAGACTTTACAATAAAGAATGTGCAGTCCTCAGCAGTGTTTCCACTGTTAGTCTATGGAAAACATATGCATGGAAAATATGTACAGTGCATGTATACAGCCATCTTTGGATAGCTTCAGTGAACATTCAACGCTGTCGGTGAGTTTGAGAACTAGAAAAAACCATCGACCGTTGACTGTACCTTGAGGTTTATCACAACCCCTCTGTTAAATGGAAAGCTTGAACCTTCATAGTTTTTCACATATGGTTGCCATTAACAGGTCATGATTTACAGATTATATTAAGGGCTACAGAGGTTGAGTTTTTCCAGTTCTTCTACTTTCTCCAAAAAATGAATTGCTGTATAAGAAATGTTTGTTTTCTTAAAAAAAAAAAAATTAAAATTTTATAGTAGAGCAGAATTTCTGCGAAACAAAGTATCTGAGAGCAATGGAAGGTTTTGTATGGGCAGCACAAGAACAGTAATGTATCCACACCATATGGTATACTTGGAAACAAATCTGAGCATGGTATATGTTCAAAATAGCAGAATACAGGCCAGATCAGGAGGGAAACCTCCTTTCCATTTGGGCTGGCAACTTGAGCTTCACTGGAAAAAGCTTTGGAATGTCAGCTCATTTGCTCACAGGAACCTGCGTTCGATTTCAGCAGCTGCTCGCTGGGAACGCTGGCTGAGGACCGGATCCCTCCCAGCAAGGTCCAGCTGCTCCTGCGACTCACGCTGTTGCTTTACAACTAGGCAAGAAAGAAAACATCCTTCCTTTCAGAGGAACAGAGCGCCAAAGGCACAGGCACCACAGCAATATCTACATGGCACCCTTGCTGTCCCATCGGGGTGATTAGATGCAGGACAGCACGCAGCAGGCTTTAACAGCGCGTGCCTTCACAGGGGTGCGGGCAGTTGGCTTCCCCCCCCCAGGGACTGCAGAACCCATGAAAGAAGAAAAGACTCAAAGCACGTGCCAGGGAATGTTGTCTTGGGCTGCTCTAGAAGAAGAGATCTTGTAACGTGTAATTTACTTCTGCATACGGTCACAGATGGGCAGCACTTAAAGTAGATACCTGTCTCAGGACCAAGAGAAAGCACAGGTTCTTGAAAGCTAAGGGTGTTCCCCTTCAAACACACTCTGTATCGTTGTACGCTTGTATCGCAGGACCTAGTGGCATTAAAATAGCAGAACAGGCCTTTGTCAAAACACGTGCTGGTAGAAGGAGGTTCAAGCTGACAGCTACATACACCGCCAGAGGTTTCCTACTGTAAAGAAGGTCTGAAAATCTTGAACCACACAGAACTTCACCACCTGAAACAGTTGCTCAAAGCGATAAACCGCTTGTCAAGAGCAGTGGATACCTCAATAAATGTGATGGCGCTGTAGAAGTTCTTTTGATAGCCAAGCAGTAGACTCAGTGAGGACATGCTGAATGCTTTTAAGCAGGATGTCTCTCATACTGGTGTAATGTGAATACTTCTGGGATGAAGCCCGGCCCTCATTGAGTTAGAGGACAATGTGCTTCTTGAGAATTTTTGGAAAATATAAATGCAAGAATAGGGAAGGTTCAGTGAATGTGCAGTTTTCAAGACTTTGGGGTACACAAAGAACCATATAACTATGAAACAGATATTCCTGACAGCAAGAATCTGTAGTATAAGTGGAATAACCAAGCAAAACAAGTCACCTTTACCCCAAAAGGTGATATCATATTTTTAATGTAGTTTTTAAATTGAAGATTATTTTTCTACTACTGTCTCTGTGCAAGTGTACTTTCCAGAAGTCACCAAGATTTTAAGAAGCCCTGAAATAGTTGTATGTCCTAAGATCAAGCTGACTGCAGTACTGAGTATTCCATGGGAAAACACAGCAGAGCGGTCCGAAGGAACAGCGCTGTGCATCTTTAGCATCTAATGGCTGCAATCAACATTCATTGCTGTCGGTGGGTTTTCACTTCTATCAACTCACTGATCAATGAATGCAAACTGCGGACCAGCTAGCTAAGAGACCGCGCAGCCATACAGCTCAGAGCGGCTTTCCGGCAAGAAAAGTGATTTATGCCTTTTGCTGAAGCAGCATTGTATTCAAGTTCTGCCTACTAGTAACTGCGTAAGGCAGGTCTGTGGCTCCGTCATTATCAGCTCAGGATACGTCATCCAGCTCCTGTGTGAGCACAGGTGCTCTTTGCCACCTGACAGCCACTGTGAAGCTCAACATCTTACAGAGCAGTGAATTCTGGATGAAATAAGTATTCCTTCTAGAAAAGCATTATAACAGGGCACAAGCACAGCTTTTTTGAGGGATACTAACTATACGAAGCATTCCAGGAACCTTGTTTTGTGAGAACAAGCTCCTCTCCAGTTTGGTATTCTAAATGCTCCTGCAGCAGTGCAAGAAAGATGCTGCCCTCCAGCCCCTGGACACTCCTGCAGTGCACTGGACCCTCACGAGTCCATGAAGTCTGTTTCTCTGCTGAGGTGGTGGTGGTCTTCTCAACACAGGAAAATCACATGTCCTCAAGGTAGACTGAGTTAATCCTCCCTGTCAGCTTCAAGAGAAGGTGCTTCCATGTTAGATACCTTATAAAGAATACAAAAAGACTTCTGCTTAAACATGGAACCCTAGTCAACAACTGTCGGGTGCATTTCTGTACCAGTCTGCACTGCTTATTGAAGCACATTAAAAGTCGTATCTTGCACTAGGTATATTTTTGCTGTAAAGTGTTGTGGGTTTTTTTAATAGAAAATTCTACTTGTGCAAACTCAGTAACTTCAAATTTTTCTCATTTATACTACAAATTTGAACATTATGTGTAACTTCTGCCACTGTTTTACAGCACAGATGAAGGTTTAACTTGAATTCTGTAGTTGGAGCACTGATACCATTTGTGCTGCAAAGCTGTGGTGTTGGCTCCCAGTGACACCTTTCCTCTTCCTGACCCTGAAAACCACTCTCTAGCCACACAGCAAAAGGGACCTGCAGAGGCAACACACCAGCACCATGCCTAGAAACTGAACTCCTGTGAGAATGATCTTCATCCCAGTATTTTCAGTCTTCACCTTTAGAAGCTGAAAGATGACAGTGAGCTGCTCCTATGGCAGCTGCTCTTCCTGAAATTAAAGCCAACAGGCCCATCTGTATCAGAAAAATACCAGAGGAAATGCAGAGAGAGAATGCCCTTCTGTATTGACAGATGTTCATCAGGTGTTAGCCCTAGCCACATTTCACCGTTCACGTTTCAGCCACCCACCGAGTTCATTCTTTGTTTTACAGCATGTAAGCAATAGCAAGAGCCACCTCCACAGACAGCATCATTATAATCCTTCCCAGCACTCACCATAACACAGCAAAGCCAACTCCATTACTGAACAAGAACCTTCCCAGCCTGGGAAGAGGTCGCATTTCAGAGGATGGTGGGTGAAAACAATAGCCTCTTTGTTCTGTCCCTCTCCCCCCTGGATCCCCCAAAGTCTCTGTTCCCCAGCCACCTTGTTCACATCACAGATACTCCTAAGGACTTTACACCACGCTGGACTCTGCGGTGTGATGTGGTCCGTGGTGGTTCTCCCTAGAAACCCTTCCCTGCCCACCCTGCTTTCCTCCTCTCCTTCAGGGCTTGGGATCTCCCTGTGCTCAGGGCAGGTCTGAGCTGCTGCAGCAGCTGACGAGGAGGTGCAGGGCAGAGCAGAGCCAGGGTAGTTACTCACGGGAAGCAGGAAGCTTGGTGGTGGAGTCAAGTCCAGGGAAGCCCAAGTTAGTTCCAGCCAACTACACACAACGGCAGGCACTGAGCCCTACCATGCTACTACTATTTTAAATACTGATTAAAATATATTTCAAATGTTTTTCCTAGACACCTTAGAAGTTATTTGGATAACTTGGGGCAACAGTGTTTAGCGCAGGTTAATAAGAGTTACATCATGCTTTCAGTGCTAGTAAGCTTTGTAATTTTAGAGGGATTTTTAGAGGGGCAGAAGGGGGCAGAGCAGCTGATCAAGTAACTCCATTTTAATAAGTAACACCTTACTCTTTATGGTCCTTTGGTAAATCTCTACTTTCACTATCAGTAAAGTGTAAACCTACATATGAGCTTCACCTGGTTATAGGAAATGAAACTCCCTCTTGCATGAGACAAGCTGTGGAACAACACAGGTCCTACAAAGCGATCAGTGAGAGACCACAGAGGACTGAAGTCGCATGGCTTGAGACTGACAGGGATAGGAACAGGAGCGGGCAAAGCAGAAGAACCTCCCATGATTTAAGATGCTGCTGCAGAGAACACCCTTCCTTGCTGAGGCCCCTGCAACGCACCCCAGGCTCCCCAAAATGCCATGCTCGGTGAGGAGAGGGCAGGGCATGATCTCAGCAGAGGCATCAGTTGATTCACAGTGCAATAAAGGGTCCAAGCACTTTTCTTATGCCTTGTTTACTCCCCTAGTTGCTTATGGGATTATTCGAAAGCAGCCTGTTCAGACGTGCTGTGCCAATAGCCCACAGTAACTGTCTCCCAAACTTGCTGCACAGTTCAAGTCAGAACAACTTAATGTCTTTTAAACTCCAAATAGGTGAATATTCAAAATACATCCCTGTTTGCTTGTTCTGCTAAAAGACTTAAACTTGTTCAATTTTATACAGGAACAGCTTCATTGTGTTCAACAATTAAAAGCTAAATAGACTGAACTCTTTGCAAAACTGAGGCTTTAGAAAAAATCTCCCGTCTCCCCCAGTGTGACAGTGAAGGGCTCTGTTCCGTCACCCACAGCAAGCATTCCTACCAAAACCCTTGGTAGGCACGGTGGTTTGATACAGAGAATTTACTAAAAGTGAACAGCCAGAAAGCATGCCTGTTTAAGCATTATAAAACCTAGACAAATGACTCATTTTTGATGCAGTTTGACATTTTGCCTTTGAAATTTCAAATTTGTCAGCATCTTTGGAACAGTCATTCAAAAGTGAGAGCACACAATTTGGATTTTTTTCAGTGGCATCTTACATGTACAAGAAAGCACTTGCATATTATTTTAAACAGACATTTCAGCCTACTGCTTTTCCCCACATACACCTGTATGAAAATACAAAAGAAAAGACAAAAGTCCTGACAGAGGTGTTCATCTTTACTGCAAGGAAATGCAAAAAATAATTCACTGCAATTACTCTAAGACATTTCAGACAAACAGGAGAAGCTACAGCAACAGGGCCACCCCCCAGATGCTAATGCATGACAAGCAGAAGGCTTAAGCAGACACTCCACAGATCTCAAACGCTCTGGATGCACAAATAAGCCTAAGAACACAATTTTCTACTCTGGTGTAAAAATCCTTAAGTTTTTTGCTTTAATCATGTTCAGTAATGAGACGACAAGGGAAAAAACTTACTAGGGGAAGACAGGTTAGCACACATGGTCAGAGTTTTTGAAAATCCATGCTTGGGAAGTTTTGGATGTTTCTGGCACCAACTGTTCTCTCCCTACCAGAGATCACCACCCTGCAGAGCTGCCTGCCCCCAGACGTTAGCCAAACCAAACACATCAGGATGACACTGAGCACCGGCATGTTCAGTGCTGCCCCTACGGAAGTTGGGCAGCTGGGCTGGAGATGTCAGAGAAGTGCCCCAGCAGGCGTTGCCCGGGCTCACATGTCAACTCCCAGAGGCTCTGGCAGGTCAGTGATGGCTAAACTTGCCGCAGCACTTTAGGGACGTTGGTGCCCCCCGGCCCTTTGGCAGGACCCTGACAGCCCACCAGCGTGCCCACACCCCGGCTGCTGCAGCTCAGCATGCCCACCAGCACTGAGGGGTTGATCAAAAGACAGAAAGACATCAAAAGAACTCGAGGAGCTCATTTTATTTAGTTTATCAAAAGTTTATGTAAATATCTTCATAGGGAACAGAAGTTTGACAAGCATTTTCCAGTTTAGCAAAAGGTAACACTTGACATGAAAGCTGTAGCTAGACAAATTCAGACTAGCAATAATATACAATTAAAGAAAGAGGAGGGTCATTCAACTCTTGTTAAACAGCCTTACTTTCAGTATTTGGCAGATACATCCTGACTGACGATACTGTGGAAAATTGAGGTTTGCTTTAATATCTTTTATGTGCGAGAGGCCTGAATGCAGTAATCTAACCTATGCCAGGCTACAAAGGTTCAACAGAATATTAACCAACATATTTTCTTAAGCTATACACGTGTCTAAATGGTGACTTAAATTAAGCTCTATATGCCTGTGAAATTATCTGTTTCATATAAGAATGATCAGCTGCATGAAAGTGTAGCTAGATGCCTACAAGTGTGCTTTATTAAATCAACAGGCAAATAACTGCACACGTTTGCAACTCTGAACCTATTACACATTCATTCCACACAACTGTTCTCATTATAAAGGAAGGAACCATATATTGCCATTGTGGAGGAACCACAGTTCTCCAAAACTTCAAAGTTCTCCAATAAAAGTAAGTGCAAGTCCATCAGCATGATGATGCAGGTGGAAAGGACAGTGTCCTGACTCTGGAAGGCTTTTAGCTGTTCTGAACATCTGAGCATTATTTTTAATATAAGCTGTCAGTTAATAGTCTGCCACATTTGAAAATTGCAGAGACTTTCCAAAAAATGACATGAAGAGTTGCGTTAAATGAAGAATCTGCAGAGAGCTCATCCCTCTATTCTGGGCACAGTTGTTCTGAATTTATGCCTGTAACCTCTGCGATCTGTTGAGGACTCGTTGCCATCTAGTGGATTATAACCAGCAGAATGCGCACAGTCCTTGGACACAGCAAATACCACTAGATGGAGTATTAATAATTCTGAATTCATTATTTTAGGTGTCCAGCAGCTCAGATTCTCAAAGTCTCAAAAAAATTAGACCCAGAATTACAGTGAAATTGAAGAGGATTTCACCAACTGCTTTGTTTCATGAGGAAACCCAGTCTATGGGTTTCCAAGTATAACACCAATACACTTAAGACAGATACTTTTATGTCAGCATAATTTACCAGCACCTCAGGTGTTTATCACTAACATACAAGCATCTGCTTTACAGCTTTCACTGATATATCTCTGGTGGCAAAATATCTCATGCAACCTACGTTCTGCTGTTGTAAGTAGTGATGTACAGACCTGGTCTATGCTACTTTTGTGAGAAAGACCCAATCAACTATCAGATATGGGAATCCCCACCTCCACGAGGAAGTATTAATGCTAAAACTTCTTGGTCTCTACTGTGAAGTATGAATTCTTATCTTTGGATTATCTCAGAGAAATTCTGCCTCAAACATGGCAAGAGAAGGGGTACTTACTGCCCATGGAGTTCATAGGAAGGACAGGAGAAGAGGAACTCATCTGCTCCACATCTGTAGCTAATGGGAAAGTGAAAATGAGAAAGTTGTGATGTGCATGTTACTATCAAGAAGTCTTTAATTTTGAAAACTTTCATTTACATTTAAATTGAATATGCATATCTGATCATCTGAGGAAGCTGCTTTGAGAAGTTAATTCAACAATGTTGTCCCTTCCTCTAAGGTAGTTCTACCTCATACACATTATCTGTAGATCTACTTTGCCAAGCAGTCATATTGGTAATCTGTAACTTGTGATGGTTTGAGGATATCAATTCAGAACAGTTTCCAGCACAAAGAAACCCTGACTATCAGCTTTAAACTCTAAACAGTATCAACTTGAAAGTGGAGCATTGCTATGGAATGAAAGGACACTATGATCTCCAATCTGTGTCCAGGGCACCTTCAACAGATTCCCGATAGGAAGAGATCCCCTTCCAAAGCAACGCAAAACGCCAGCATTTGACCTGAAGCAGTATCAGAAACAAGTGTCTTTAAAGACACTCCAAAAGCTTTACTTTCTAACAGCTGAAAGAAGCAGCAGAACTACCTTCCAGTGTTTTGCCAATGAAAGCCCTGATCTGAAGCAAATGCCAGGTGCCCTCTGCATTTTGGGAAGGGTCCACCTTTCCAGGAGCCAAACCAGGAATGAACCATCTTCCAGTAACGGTCAGTTTTAACCTAAGATGAGGTAAAACAAAGAATACATTCTTTGGGGCTTGATCTCGCTCAAAAAACCACACTCACTATTAGCACATCACCACAAATGCCCAAGTCAAACAGCTCCGTCTCCATCTCCATCATTTTGATGCTAGTAGATACCACATAATTATATATTATATAATACTCATTTAGCTTTAAGACCCAATAAATGCATACTACAAGCTGACATTCCTAACCACAGAATACAGTCCCAGAAGCGTAACTTCAGCCCACAGCCAGGGTTTGCTGTCAGTCCAAATCCTGCCTTTCGCATTCTTACAATTCCAATTTATTCGGCAGCAGGCAGTTCCCTGAAGACCACTGTTTACACTGAAAAGTGCAAAGTTCTGCTCTAATTAGGCAAACCACAAACAAATGTAAACACTTTAGCAGACCATTTTTATAGGATGTGAAGAGCAGACATAGCACTGTACTTAACGTTAACTTAATCCTCCTGCCATGCTTTGCCACCACACTTAGCAAACGCTTTGCTTGGGAACCTACTTGGTGTTGCTACACAAAGCTGGCGGCTGTAGTTTAACACGCTAAACACCAGCCACAGTCAAGAGCAGCAATGAACACAGTGGCAGATTTATTCAGGAATGCCCTGGGTTATGCCTGTCCTATTCTCCATTGAATTATCAAAACATTTACTGGCTAAAACATCTAAACATTCATTTATAATCTTTCTTGGCTTTTCCTTGCAGTTCTTGCACCAGTGCTCAGAAAGCTGCATACGACATGCGAGACTGCAGCATTCCCAGTCGCGCTCTGGAGTACCTGTTAAAGGTCTCTAGCCTGCTTACAGAGAAAAAAAATTGGATTGTGCATCTTCCTATTTTCCACCTCATTACTATAATCTCTCTAATGTGGGAACTGCTGACCCTTTGAAAGAGCTAGCAGGTCATAAACCATGAACATTTTTATAAGTAAAAAAGATTCTTCATATGGCAGTATAGCAATTTCAGATACCTGGAAAGAGTTTTGTAAATTTTTCCCCCCTATTTATAGCTACATAAGCTTTCACATATAGCCAAAATAACCCCAAAAGTAAGTGCGGTATTGCTTTTATTCTTCCGAGAGTGGTAAGATTTAGCCCGTGTAAATATCAGTACTGAGCACACCCCAGCTTTCAGAAAGGTTGAAGTGACCGATCAGCAGATGGTCGTGTAAAGGTTACCTGCTGCTCTCTGGCAGAAAGAGGTCAGCTGCCCAACAAGGCAGCCAGATGGCACGGAGCAGGCTGCGAGCGGCCGGCAGCAGGCTGCACCACTTGAGAACCCACCATCAGAGTAACAGTCACTTAGGGTAGTAAGCTACACCTGCAAACATCTGGAATAGTTTATCGAGTATCATTCAAAAGGCAACCAAATAATGCATGTGCCTTCTGAAGAGAAATTTCTGAGGAGTAAGCGTGTAGAGAGATCCAGTGCACATTTTTCGAGTCCTGCAATTAGATTGTTCACTATAATGCCATGTTAAAGCTTACAAACAGAAGCGTAACAATATTTCCAAGCTATACTTGAAGAGGATAATTTCAGTTCACACTTGAAATTACCTATTTTAATTACTATTTCCAATATGTTCACCAAGACTAACACTGCGATCACAGCGGTCCGGCTGCTCAAGATGAAGGTGCTGGAATTGCTCAATGTCCTGTCAAGCGCTGCTGCAAACCAAGCCATGCCGCACCCAGCAGCTGGCTGCGAGCCTGCAGACCACAGCAACATGGAGCACAAGTCTACGGTATCAGAAGAGTAGGAACACCTCAACGTTTCTCTTCATGTGCAACTGGCAGAGGGGTACTTACAGCCCATTAATCTCAAAATCATACTTTTTTTTTTTAAATAAAGTATATAAAAGTGCAAGTACTTATCTTACACCTTGCCGTTAAAGTTTCTCATCCATGTAAATTAATAGTTAAAAAATTTCAGACAGCCCTATGCAAGATGGCAATGCTGGTTTTGTTCTCTTACCCTCCAGCCCTTTGCATTTTCATAATTATATGCAACACATTAAACTCCTCACAACAATTCAGCTAAGAGGAGATATGGATTAAGAACCAGCTAAGGTTTTGGAAACTGGTCTGCTCTAGAAGATAAAAGGACAAAAGTCTGCTCCGCTATGACGAACAGCTGCTGCCAATACAACTATTTACCCTCTGACCTCTCCTCTGCCCAGAAAGTGAACAGTGCCAATTGTTTTCTTGTATTATATACTGTTTACAAGCCCTGCGTGGCATGAAAGGAATTAATAATTTAGCTCATGGAGCTGATGACCTCTATTGGGGTACCCCTCTTTGCCGAGCAGAAATCAGAGCAAAAAGCTCCCTTGAAGCCACAGGGTTTCTTTAAGAGTTTTTCACTTTACAGCCTAATTGGCCGCCATAACATAAATCAATTATTTCTCCTGTTTTAAGCAACAATGCTACCTATTCTCAGCCACTCGATTTCTAACTTCCCTTGTATCAAGCCAGGCCTTGTTCTTTGACTTTTACAACTGTATAGTAAACACGATGGCAAGGCCAGCTTGGAGAACTTTGCAGGATTAGGAAGGTTTGGGAACACTAGCAAAAAGAGGTTATGCTATTTTGAACTTCTCTTGACCTTTGACTGCCCTTGTCCCGGTTTATGCTAATTGGAGGGGTAGAGGGGCTACTCCTAGAAATGAACTTAGCCTGAACCTGTGACATAGCATTGGACTTTGAAGATATCCGTGCATGAGTTTTGGTACCCCCTCCCCAAAGGCTGTCATCTTACATACAGTAAGAATACAGTAGGTAAAACATGGTACCCTGAACAAATGCAAAGGTACCCAGGAACTGAATAAGCAGAACATGCTGATTCAGTGAGTTGCATCATCTTCCACTGCTTCTGACCAGCTGCTAGCCTGCTGAAGATCAATCACATGTGGATCTGTTTGGTAAAAACAGTGGTGCTTGTAGGGTTGCGAACAGAAGGACATTCACATAGTAAAGTCTCAGTAAGTGGGGTAACCTTTCAATAAAGACTTGCTGAAATATGCATGCTAAAATAAGGAATTCTGCCCTTGGAAAAAATGCAGATAATGAAACACAGGATTATAGACTTCTCCCTCCAAAAGCTGAAACCAAGGCATCAGAACTTCCAGGTAAGAGATGACAACATCCCTAGGACCTTTCAGTTATAATTATACTTCTATTATTAATTTAGGTTGGAAGGCATCTCTGGAGCTCATCTGGTTGAACCTTGCACCAGAAGCAGACCTAGCTTCAAGGTTGGATCAGCTTGGTCAGTGGTGTGGTCATTCAAGTTTTGAAAGTCTCCAAGGATGGAGACTCCATGGCCTCTCTGGACACCTGTTCCAGTGCTGCATCACTTCCACCAAGCTTTTACCCCCCTCCCCAAAGTATCCAGTAGGAATTTCTTTTGTTGCAATTCAGGACCATTGCATCGGCCTTTTGCCATGTACCTTTGAAGAGTCTGGCTCTGTTTTTTCCTATCACCCTTTTAAAGAACTGGAAGACTAACAGTTAATCACCACTTGCCTCCTCTTCTCCAAGCTAAACAAATGCAGTTCCCTCAGCCTGACCGCATTTGTCATGCCTTCCAGCCCCCAACCATCTCAGCAGCCTTCCAGTGGGCTTACTTCAGTTCAAGCCAACTTCTGCTGGGAGGCCCAGAACTGCACAGAGCATTCCAGACTGACTCTGCCACGTCCCAGAGGGGAATAACCACCTCCCGTGACTTGCTGCTACACACCAGCCAGCACGCAATGAGCTGCCATCGCCACAAGCACACCCTACTGACTCACATTCCTGAGGTTCACCAGGACCCCGGGTCATTTTGCAGAGCTGCTCCCCAGCCTGTACTGTTGTGTGGGGCTATTACATTCTAGATGAGGGCTTGACATTTCTCTCCATTTAACTCTGAGGTTTCAATCAGCCCTTTCCTCTAGGTTACTGAGGTCCTTCTGAACAGCAGCTGTGCCATCCAAAGTATCAATCTTGTGTCATCTGCAAGTCTGATGAGTGTACTCCATCCCATCATGCAGACGGTTGATGAAATTGCTAAATAGTATTGGCCCCAATATTAATTCCCAAGGACAACCACTGAATAACTGGCCACCAGTTAGTCTTTGAACTCTTGACTGCTAACCTTTGAACCATGTAGGGTTAGTTTTTCACCCACATTTGCCTTGTAGCCCAGTTCAGCTGCAAGGATGATATGAGAGATTGCATCAAAAGCCTTCCTTAAGGTTAACAACAAAATTGCTCTCTCCTCATTCAGGAATCCAGTCATTTCATGGCAGAAGGAATGAGGTTGGTTGGGCATGATCTCCCCTTGGTAAACCCATGGGGAATGATCCCAATTACCTTCCTGTCCCCTTCAACATCTTTCAGGAGGACTTGCTCCACAGGGACGGAGATGAGGCTGATCAGCCTGCAGTTCCCCAGATCAGCTACTACTCTGCAGAGCGGAGTTAAAGGTGATTCATTATCCCTTATCAGCTAAATTTTACTATACAGAGACATTCCTCCCCTTTCCCCTACATCGGGTAGGGCTTCTTGTCTCACCTCAACACTGAAAACACATGCTGTTTGGAAAGAGGAGCGGGAAGTAAGGTCATCTCATGATAAATATTTTGAATTATTGGAAAACAATCACAGGTCCTGCTTACCAACATAACTGAAAGGAAACATTCACAGCAAGTATGTGGAACATTAAACTGAAGAGCTATACCTGCGCTGTATTCCTCAATAAACACTATACAGACATTGTTATTTTAAATGCCTGTTTACATTCCAGTAAAATTCTGTCGGCATGGTATCTGATTTATTGATGCCATCAAAAGTCACAGGATTCCTGAAATGCCTCCTGAGACACAAAAATCAAAGTAGAAAGGAGATGCATGTTGCTGTGGTATCAGCTTTACCACATACATTATGGGCTACATTTCCAGAAGCTTCTGCGTTTTCCAAAACAGAGCACAGTGCCCTCCCCAAGAGGTGACCGCTGCTGCTTCACCAGGGGCTTAGCGGCTCTTCTGTAAAATGGGGTGGTGCGGACGGAAGCTCAGAGCCACCACTTGTTAACACCAAGGTACGTTAGGGCTGCTCTCAGCCAACTCATTCCTCTCAAGGCGGTTCATAGCAATTTTGCATCTTATTTTATACTTTCAGGCTACAGAAAGGGAAAACTTGGCAGAGTCAAGCAGCACAGCCTTTTAGAAAAATAATTGTGATGAAGAAAGCCTCCAGGCACGTCCTAAATGAAGTTGGCATTCAGTCACTTAGTGCAAGCCATCAGAAGAGCTCCACGAGGTGCCCTGGGTATTCATTCCAAGGGCACTGGAATGACGACAAATCAAGACTAAAACCACGTCTTACTAAAACACCTAGTTTCTTTGCCTGTAAATTGAGATTCCTGTTAATTTTTCTCCACAGATCAATACTGAAATGTTTTACAATCTTCTGGTAACATTTCCTTTCACTTTCAAAGCTTTTCATTCAGAACCAAAATCACACATTCTGAAGCCGGGCTTTTAAGCATTGAGGCAGATCAGTAGTACAGCGGTGTACGTTCACATTCAATTATCACAGACAAATGAGGATTTCAGAACACAATATTTCTCTTATTCACAAGGCTCACCTGTTTTTAAAAGGCACTATATCCTGACTTGAGGGCAAAAACCCCTAAAAAATGAAGTAATAACTAATAGTGAAAATTATACTCAGTTGAAATTGTATTCTTAATTTGAATTCATAGTTTCAGTTTGCAGTCTGAATATTTATATTGGGTCTTGTCTTTAGGAACCTCTTACTATCCAAGATATTCTCTCTGCAGCTGTAATTCAACAGTATAATTACTCTCAATCTATTTGATAAGCTAAATAAGCCACAACTATCGGGCTGCCTCAATCTTTTTGTACAATTCCCAATATTTTAAGATATCAGCATTGGAGGTTTATGCAGCATTACAATATCAGCATTCCAACACAGCACTGTCAGTATTAGAAAGGCAATCAACATAAAAGACCTACTTTCAATTTCCAAAGGACCACATTAGTGCTTTCCGCTACCGCATTGCAACAACAGGCACTTACTCAAATACCTCTGACAGCCAGTGCTTCCGAGCATGCAATGCCCCGTTCCACTGGCAGTCTTTGTCCCTAGACATGACATTTTGCAACATCTATAGCTGGAGGACATTTTGGTTGAATAGTATATTGCCTACCAGGCAGCCCAGACTATTCCAATATTGAAAGATCAATTGCATAATCATTCTGTAAATCTGTAGAAATTCTTTATTTACTTTTTGATCACTGATAAAGCGTTGGCCAACACAAGGCATACTACTACAGCAAAATCCATCTATTGAGTCCACAAGAATTACCTACATTAAAAATAGAATTAACTGATATTATGCAAGAGTAGAGATGCCACTAATATTTAAGAGTTAACATCAACCCAGATTAATAGTCATCTACTCATAAATAGCAGCACATCATGGCATACAGAATATGCCAGAAATCATGTTGCAAATTAGCCGGTGTTCCCAGGGGCGAGCGGTTCTAGACGCCAACCAGTGTGTCAGGTTAGAAACACTACTGTAAATGGACCTTTTCACCACAAAGCAGGTAACGTGCCCTTTTAATTCAGCTAGTGCAGAACTGGCACTGAAACTGGGATCCTGGAGAAGCACTGACGTGTGACAAGTCTGAAAACTGCTTTCTTCCTCCAACATCATGGTTAATTAATTTAACAGCTTTTATTTTCAAATTTTAATTAGTGGAGATAATATTACAGCTTCTAACCGTAATGGACTTCGGCTGCACACTGCCAATGCCTGCTAGGACTTGGCTCACTGCACTAGTGTGGAGATGAGACAGCTAACTAGTACTTACTAGTGGATGAATGGTGCCCTGTGGGAGGTTCTCAAGAGAATTCTAGAAGGTGAAAGATAGGTGTAAGCACTACACGTTGAAACAAGTTTCCTCATTGTTACCACACATACACAGAGAGACTGATTCATCAAAATCAACCACTGAATGTATAATCAGCATTAAAACAGCATTAGAGGGAAAAAGCTTTAAAACTGCCTAAGTACAGTACATTCCTATAAAGCTCAATTATGAAATGGATGGGTTGCAGCAAATACGCTCACCATCACATAAAAGCTACTGCTGACATCTTGTATTTAAACTTACAAGTCTTAGGGTTCAGCGCATGGAAGTGACAGGTTTTAGAAACAGGATGTATATTCTGTATTGTATAAATCAATCACCAGACCTGTAGCTCTCACTGCACATCACATGAGAGGACCAAATCAATGAGTGAGCTCAACATTTAATTTGTCACTGTGGGTATAGCTGTGGTTGTTGCTCTTTCATTTTTGCAAGGTCTTCATTTCCTACAGACCACCTGGAAGCGTTTTGTGGCTCACGCTGATGTGTGATAACTGACCTGTCCTTCAGAGGCAGAGGGATCAACGCAGAGTTTCCCACGCCTGTGGGATGCCCAGTGACCAGGGCAGGTGCCGACGCTGCAGCAAGAGCGGGCACTCTGCTCTGTGGCAGGTACGAGGCAGCACTGTGCACCACAGCTCACCTGAGCTCCTGTCACACCCTAAACTTCCCCCCAAAACAGACATAAAAGTGGCTTGTACACTGTCTCTTTACAGTTACCTGGACCCAGACAGCAGTCACAGCTTGCCATGACTATAATGCTGCTATGGAATGTAAGAGCTTTATACCCTGTTAAAAATGTTTTCCTTCCATTATTGATTCAAGCATCTCGCTCGTGAAATTCAGTCATCTGCAGCCTTCCAGTCTCATTGAGTGCTTCCCTTGCAGTCCTACCAAGCACTACCTTGGGTTTTGTTGGAGTGAAAAGCTTCCATTAAGCATTTGGCCTCCCAGGGATGGGGATTACATACAGGCAAGAATCAAGGGAAATTGGTTTCTTTCTCCCCACCCACCCCTCTACCTACTGTCTGCCATGTTTGCAAACCGTATTAGCTCCTGCTGCTTGCAATTCCAGAAACACTTCCCTTGCTCTTTGGGGCTCATTCCAGCCACATCTGTCTACTGCTACAACCTCATGTTCCAGGATGCAACATCTCTTAGTAGCTTTTAATTGTGGTAACACACATTAAGCATCTTGAAGAGCGCATCAGAAACTGTTTGACAGCTAGAAAATATTCTTCAGGATAGAAGCACAATTCCTAACATCTGGATATTTGTGGATATTTGTCTCCACTTGTACTAGAAAACTGTTTTAAACAAAGGAAAAATACCGGCATTTTTAAAGAAGGAAGCTCACATTCTTCTCAATGGGAAAATCATTTGAGTGAATTTAGTATACACTGTTGCTCTGAAAAGCAATCTGAAATTCTATTTTAACCTAA
Organism: Aramus guarauna; assembly: GCA_013400195.1. Lineage (NCBI taxonomy): Eukaryota > Metazoa > Chordata > Aves > Gruiformes > Aramidae > Aramus > Aramus guarauna. Next base: position 1,222,439 of record VXBL01002375.1, on the reverse strand, counting down.
CTTTACAAAAATAATACAGAGTTCATGTTTTGCTGGTTTCCATGAAAAGAGAGTGTACAATTTTGCTTTTTTTAATCTCAGGTTTTAAGACATATGATTACAAGTTTTATAATTCTAAAATAATTGTTACAAACATTGCTATGGGAAATGTATTTATATTCTTCCTTTGGAAGCCAAGTAATCTACTAGGTGAGAAAACAAAAAATGTTTAAAGATCAGCATTTTAAATAGTTATTTTCAAAACCAGGGTAAACATTCAGTAGTAGTGAATTACCATTCAATTTTTTTATGCAGCAGCAGAAATGCAGCTTAAAGGAATTAGCCTGTCCACATACATCTCCAGCCACCAGTACGGTGATTAGGTGTATCAGTGTCTCCCCTTCCGTACACACGCACAGCTTGTTCACCATCCACTTTAGGAGAGCAAGACCCTGCCCGTGAGCAGCCTGCGGTCCCAGGGCACAGCCTCTGCCCCCCCCCCACCCCCCAACAGCCCACACTGCCACTTCAGCCATCTCCCCCCGACCAACACCGAGCACCCCGTGGGGTGAGCGCATCCACAGCAGCCACCCTTCACCTGCCACGAGCACGTGCTCACAAGAGGAGACGGCAGCCAGGACCAAAGCTGGAGTGTACACACTTCATCAGTGAGCCACTTAATGACAAATCATTGCTGAAGCCGAGGAGCTACTGCTTGTGATAAGGTGCTTGCGCTCTCTCCTGAAAGCCTCAATGTGCTAAAGCACAAAACAAGCACTACAGAAAGCCAGTAATTTCAATGGGCAGTGAATCAAATTAAAAGAAGTCAGGCAACATTTTATTTGAGGGGCAATTCAAGCTGATGCTAGTCTTGCATGTGGGTGAGGGGCCAGATTCAGTACTCCATTGTATCTGCTGGGGATCCACGTGAGCCTTCCAGCTACCTGACCTGTAGCATGCTCATCTGCAAAGCTTCTCTGTGCAGGGCGAGTGCACTTCGGCTGATTAGAGTCACAACAAATATTAACATGCTTTTAAAGTTGTAGCTTAATTTTTAATCCCTGTGATAGGGCTTGTATTCCTGTTGCTCTGCAGGAGGATGCTGCAGCACCCATACAGCACAGCAATCCTTGGGAAGGCATCGCTTGGTGCTACCATTAGGACTCTTCCCTCCCTACAAGGCCACAGCGTTCATGGGACATGACCCATGGGTCAGTCTTTCAGGCTTCAGACCAGCCAGGCAAGGCAGGACAAGACACAGGCATGACAGTTAACTGCTACACACGTACCCTGAAGAATATATAGTCATACTTTGTTTCTTCACAGTATTTTCAGCTTTAAATAGGGAGCTGAACAAGTTGCAGCAGACAGCTTGCAGACTAGCAGTTCAGACATCTCCACTGAATTAAGTAAAAAATAATCCATAAACCAAAGTGGCAGATAAGCACCCAGCAGCCATCAGCTTCCAGCAGTGATTTAGCCTCCCCTCACTTGCCACCCTCCTGCAGCATTGCCAAGTTTGCACTGTGAAGTGGACGGCTCCCGCGCTCCCTTTGCAAGGTTCTGCGGGGCAGAAGTCCACCACAGCCCACATTTGTTCTGATATTATTTCTCTGGCAACTGCCTCAGCACTGGAGATCTTCATCCTACCAAACCAGAGACTCTTGAGTTCTCTCCTCATATGTTAATTAGAAATTAATCACTCTAAAAATCAGAGGAACACTCCCACCCAGGCACTCCCTGCTGTTCATCACTGTCACGTTTCGCAGATGGCCGTGTTCTGCTTGGCCAGCGGTGTGGGGTAGGCTTGTCATTTGAGCACGAGCCTACTGCACCCCCACCCCAACTGCAAACCACATCCCAGCTTGAAAACCTCTTACTCAACCAAAGATAAAATTAATCCCAGTGCAACCAGGTCTTTAGTGGACCAACGAGGATGAGAATGGCTCCAGCACTGCGCTGGTGGTCTGGAGAGGGCCAAGCTGCACAAGGCAGGCTGGGGACACCTACAGCAGGAGCTTCCAGCACACCTCAGTCACCTCCACTCCAGGTTTCACCTAACTTGGGTCATGCAAATCCTCCATTTTTAAGCTATGGATACTTAAGTGGATGCAAACCTCCAAGATATAGGAGCTCATTTTATGAGCTACAGGGTGTTATCCTCCTTACTGACAAATAGCACAACTTCTATAAGGACATTTTTCAAAATTCCTAATAATCAAGGCTCTACCCAAAAAGCAATAGCTCAAAAAGGGCATAAGAAAGAGGGTATCACCATCATTTTAGACCAGACTAGTGCTGAATTAAGAACCCCAAAGATACCACCAGCTACATCAGAAAGCTGCAGAGCTGGAATAGTGCCCTTCAGAGCAGCACCCCTCAGTGACAGTACTTGCTTGACAGTAGAGCTGAAGCTGTTTAAATTCGTACTTTACAGAACAAGTAACTCTGTACCTTCACTCACTATGAAAAAAGGAGTTTGTTTTTAAAAACAGATATTAAATATCCAGCTGGATTTCTCATTAAGTAGGGCAAACCATTACAGTAAGTCTCTAAAAAAAATTTCCAAGCAGTTAGGTGTAGACGTGCAGTTTTATCCTGTTTTTTCTACCCATAGCCCATTTTATTTTTTTTTTTAGAGATGTACTTGCAGCCATTCCACATGGCCATTTTGCACATCAACTGCATTCTGATTATTTCTGATCATCAGTGTTCATCCAAGGCTGCCATATTTCATTTTACCAAACAGCACAGCACACCGTTGTACCCAACCTCTTTTGCAATGGAGAAAAGTCATAAATTTACTTCAAGACAGCTTTAGATTCAAGGTCATTTCAAAGCTTTTAATTACTAACTGGGATTTTGGGATTTTTGTCCTCAGCATTTAAGAGCAGCTGGCGATCTTACTCATTATTATCTGTTGCACACATACTATTTTCAATACCCGAGACAACCGTGGCACTCTGCTAGCAGGGCTTACTGGCTCACCTCTGGCACTAACCAGCTACAGCCACACGCTCTGAGACTTGCTATAGCTGTTAAACCACCCCAGCACGTCATTTAAAGATGTGTATTAAACACCAAGATTTGAAAAACTTTTTTTAAAAGTCAAGAATATTTCTGATGCAGTATTTCTCAAGTTTTAAGGGTGAGAAATGCTCCTTCTCAGCAGATACAGGATGCACTGGAACATTTACTGTTACTCCTAAGGTGTTTTACAGAAGACAGCAGTACGCCAGGAAAATGCACTTAACGTTTGACATAAGTCGCTGGAGCCCTGACTCACCTTTTCCATGAGGACAGCACAGAGGCAGCTGGCCGGTCCCCCAGCCCCACGGGCAGTGCCTGTTGAGGCAGGCTGCCCGTGGCCAGAGCCAGGCTGCGGCCACCCGCGCGACCATGCCCAGGCGCTGGGGACCTCGAGAAGCCTCTGTCCCTCCGGCCGTGCCCCGAGAGCAGCAGCCGCCAGCCTGGCCCTTGATGGAAATGGCACAAAGGCCCTTAGCCTCCCGCTACCGGGACAAACTGGCATGTTCCAAGTATATTTGTAAAGGAGTGCTAGACTTTGTAGAGTTACAACATTCACTTCAAGCTTCTGTAGCTATTGAAATAGAAAATGAAAACAGACACAGCACTCGAACCACACAGCCAAATCCGTGTCAAACCCTCCACCTCCACACACACACTGAAGCAGAGAGCAGCACCAGCACCCACAAACACCACCACGAGCCAGCAGCCCCCCAGGGTTAGCACTGCCTCCAGTCACCCACGGCTGCCCGAGCCACACATCCACCAGGCATCAGCAGAGCAATGCTAAGCCAGAGCTCGTTAGGGCCATTAGCTCAGTGCCTCTTTTTTTCCTATAAGGCATGCAAGAAATGTTTTCCCGATGAAGGAAGCCTCACACAATCTACTTGCCAATTATTTTACCATAAATGTTATGGCATTTCTTATGTAACAGCTATTGAAGAGGTTTCCATAGAAAGAACAAAGTTAAACAACTCTTGTTCTAATTTATAGCATCTTACTATAAAACAAGAAGTCAAATAACCCCTATCCGCTTGCTACAGTAAAATATCCTACAGATGTCAACAACCACTGCTGTTGTATAGGGCAACCTATATATCTTTTTTTAACACAAGTTAAAGACAGAGAGGACAAGCATCCAGAGATGCATTTCTTCCCCAGTATCAGTTTGCAATACAGGCTATTTCAAACTTAAGTTGTTGAATGGCAAAATTGCAAAATTTTAAAATTTGGAGCCTCTAGAAAAAACAGCGCGCTGCTGAACTTACAGAACATGGAGGTTTGGGAACCAGAGGCAAACCCACCACCTATCACATACAGAAAGGTAAAAAAAGCTCTGGAAGCAAAACATAGCTCAACTTCATCACTCAAAACAAAATCTTTAGTTCAAGCTTAAACTGCATATACAACATTAAACCCTTTTCTTCACCAATTGTCTTTTGTAAAAGACAGAGTCCTTTATACCAAGGGTGTAAGTTACTACTTGTGAATAAGCCCAAACACAACACTTTTACTCTGTCAACATGAAGGAACACTTTTGGTAGGGCCAGCGATCCCCATTTCCCACATTGTGTGATTGATTACGCTCTACCCCTTAGAAGAGTTGATTGGTTTCCTGGTGCCAGGAAAATGATTGATGAATATTTCAAGACATGGGCCTCTCTTCCTGCTGGGTGTCCTTTTCACATGTCGCCAATGGGCCTAGGGATTTTTTTCAAGACTAGGAAGTGTCATTTTTATGGATATCATCCTGTGATAGGGACAGTTGACTGAGCAGAGGCACTATGTAAATCAAAGTGAAATACTAAAGGTCAGCTCAAGTGTTAAGGTGACAGACCAATACAGCACGTATCAGGTAAGTAGGAAAATCGAAGTGGGCAGAGACAAGCTTCACAAAGCAGGAGACACTAACGACACTGTTAGCTTGCTCCTGCAAATTGGTAGTAGCAAGCTATTAGTATCTCAAATCTGGGATACTGCCACAAATATGGTAGAGTCGTACACAAAGATCATTAAACCCAAATTCTTTTAGTACCCAAACCACTCAGTCAATGCAGGCTGAACGAGGCAACCCCAGTCTCTGCCAAACTGACACCAGATCTAACTCTGGAACGAGCCTACCTTAATTCAAGCTCTGAGCTTGCACTCTACTGCAAGATAAGCCAAGATCTCAGCTGAACTGTTACCCACCTTAAACCGAAGCCTCAATGCACTATGGCATTCCCGGTTATTAAGTTATTTGCGGGTAAGAACAATCACTGCCTGTGATCCACAGAAAGGGCATTTCTTTCCAGCTGCTGACAGAACTGGCCCGCGATATAGCATCTCCTGGCAAAAGCGTACAAAAGACATCTAAATAACGATATGCTTAAGAATAATTTGTAGTTAGTATTGCCAAACAACATAAAAGAGTTACAGCTGTGAGACTGAATGAATAGGACAAGTTGGTGTTTGGCAGAACTTTCCAAGACTAGAAGTTCTTTTCAAGTTTTTTTACTACAACTGTGACAGCCATCATTTAATCACTTGGCTTCAGGATCTGAGGGCTCCAAAACAATTCCTGCAGATAAACCCTGCGCTTCTTGCTAGTGCCAGAGAGCTCAGTAACAGTTTCAGGAAGAGTACACCTGCTAACTGGTTAGTCAACAGCACAGAGACCCCCCACGCTGACCTGCGCACACCACACACCCTGGGAAATACGTACCACTGCAATTCGTATCTCCTGCTGGAACAGCTGATGGGGTTTTACATGACAAGAGAATTTTGAGATTTAGTCCCAAGGGCTTCACAATTCCAGATTATATTTCCATGAAAAGTATCTCAGCTGGAACTTGATGGAAGCCTTAAATATTTCAGACAAGGACATCACAGCAGTTTGTAGTCACCCTGGCATCACAGCCTGGGTGAAGTTTTATCAAGTTTTTTTTCCTGATGCATCCACAAAGGGAAAAAGGGCTTAAATTAATCCTTCGCACTGATCAGACATTTTTCTAAGTTTAAATTTCACCACCTATACAAACCTATAGCCGGGATGATTAGGCAACGGAAGGTATACACATAACTTATGCTCTCTGAAGGACGCCAGGTCCACCCTTTGCAAATGAAACCTCCTTATCGAAGAGCTGGAGTAGAATTAAGATACTCCAGACATATACTGCTTTCAAGATAAGTTATTGGTAATCATTTACCAATAAAGAACTTCACTGAAACTCACCTATCAGTGCTGTATTTCCTCTTTCTAACAAAACCTGTACAGAATCATTTTTATCAACATATAAAATCTGGAACTCTTCTAATTAGGTAATTAGAACTGTAATAATTAAGACTAAAGCTAAACCTTGAAAGGTCCTCTTGTCCCCCAACTTCCCTTTCTCAATTAACTCTGCAAAGTGATAACCGCACTGGCTTAAAGGCTAGAAAAAGGCAGGGATCAAAAGGCTAGTTTAATACAGCTGGAGGGAAAGAATGCATTTCAGCTCACCAGCAACCATCTGATGAAACCCTGGGCCAATTCTTTATGTAAATGACTTCATTAGAATTACCAGATTACACTGCTGAAGGCTTTATTTAAATAGACAGTTTATCAACAGGATAAACCGTGCTCTCAGAGAATGCCAGCGTAGATGCATTTGTTTCAAGCTACCACCATGTAAGAGTTGAACAGTAATTTAATAGATCACTTGCACATTCACCCCCACCAAAAAAAAAAAAAAAAGATACCACAAATTACTTCCCAGAGACAAGACAAAGATGACTATTGCTTCTCTACAATCAAGAAATATTCTCCTAGATAGAAAAGTTCCCCCCTTTTCTATAATACAGTATCTTTATAGATATCTGTTTTATAGCAAAGCAGGGAAAAAATCCTGTTGTTGCCGTGTCACATCACACGCTGCATCTGCTGAACATACATTGCTAGTCCTGTTTTTAGTACAAAAAGGCATGCATAAACCCATTTTCCTGATTAATGATCTACAGAAGCCATCAATACCAAATTCCAACTTTACACCGAGAGGTATTTTTCCATCTTACCATCAAATCATAACAAAAGAATTAAGTTCTTCGTAAATCAAAAGTTTTTATTTCCCATCATACACCCAAGCTCAGAATGCTATTTTGTATTATTGTCTATTATTATTCACAAAAGCAAGAGCTATCTACATTCAACAAGCCAATACTCAAAATAACACTGTAGCTTCTTGTTTATTCAGAGACATTCGACTTTAGCAGCATTGCCATTCGACAATTTGTTTTTCTTCCTAACTCTTCAAAGAAATGTTTATAGCAAGCAAACTAAGACCTAACTATATCAATGAAAAAGTCTTTGTTAAGCAAAGGCTTATCTCATCAGATGCAAAGCAATCAAGCATAAAGAACCACTAAAAATGTCAGTGCGTGCCAGTAAAGTTTGAGCTCCCTGTGGAAAAGGGAAGGGATGCAAGCAATGGCATTTTTCTTTTTAAACTTTACATTCTCTGAGCTCTTACAACTTTCTTCTCTCTGGTATGAGGTTCAGCCACAGTAGTAATCTACTTATCTGAAACTCTGATAATTTTAAGGGAACACAAAATTCAGGTAGTTTCCCAATATTAAAATTCGTCTTCTAAGACCATACCACACAAAGCGTCCAAAGTTACCTTAATTCTAGATAACCTGCTTTACCGCTATTTTAGTTAAAACACAAAATAATTAAAACTGTGTAAAAGCCATCACATTTCACTTCCAGACGAAGAAGATGCCAACTGAAGCTATAGGGAAAATGGTCTTAAATGGCACCCTGTTGAGAAATAATTGCTAGTAGTACAGGAAAAATGAATGTCCTAGTGAAATTATTTTTTTAAAGAATTCATTTTACTCATTGCCATTGATTTGCTCAATGACAAAACAAGTCTGTTATGTGGAAGGGGATGTACTCAAATTAGTAAGGGAAAACCATCATCTTATATTCTAAGAATGTCAAATGCCCCCTCAAATAACAAGGCTGTAATTTACCGTAACTGCGACATGAAATCACATCACTGCATTTCAAAGTTATTCTGAGGCTTCTTTCACTGAAGATGCCAATAAACTTGTGGCACTTTACTCAGGGTTAACACAGAAGCCACGTGCAGAGCTTAAGTTCATTAATGATTTTAACATAACCACCAAGAACACAATCCCATATATATATATAGATACATAGAAGACCTATGTCATACAGTTTTAATTGTTTCCATAAAGAGTGAAGATACTGTACTTCAAGGTACCAAAAGTGTTACGAATCTTCCTTAAAAAAAAGGAAACATTAAAGACTCTTCATCTTCCAATACCGTTTGCAGATATTTTATAAGCCAACACAGTAACAAGCCACTCACTCCTGCTCCTCCCCTGGCTGTTGTAGGCTTTAGAAAGACTGAAGGTCAAGCAATGTCTCAACACCGTGCCACTATTTCACATTTTTTAAGGCAAAGTAGTAAAAAGCTGTTACATCATCCATTCAAAAGACTAACTGCAGCCACAGGTAGAATGTCCATCACATGAAATAGCTATGAAAGACACACAACTAATGCTTAAAACTAAGCTGATGAATCAAGAGATTTGCCCAGGAGTACCACATTTCTGGAGGAAAAATAGTTAATGCAGACAAAGCGTTAATATCGTTGCATTATTAAGGACGCCAAAGGAACAGACACTTCCCAAATTAAGTCAGAAAGTTCAAAAAGCATTAAGGATGAAAATTATCAACTAATGAAGAGAGGAATAAAATGTTTATAGCAGCCTCACAAAGGGACACAATCCAAAATTACATTTCAGGGTAATTACAGAAACACCCGTTTCTGTAATTGCCAGCACCACGCATGTTTTGGTAGGGCTTGTTTCGAGCAAATGCCAGGGATGTTGCCTGATAAGAAGCCTCTTTTGTTTGAGCAAATCCTTTGTAGAACAGGGTACCTTAAGATGGTAAAACGCAATTGTAAACCATAAAAATTGTCAGGGACATTCAAGTGCAGATGCAGTATCTGCATACTGGAAGTGTAAAAGCGTCCGTCCCAAATGGTGCCTGACCAACCCCGCGCAGCCCCGCCGAGAAGCAGCAGCACCAGCACCAGCACCCTGCGATCGGAGGCACGGTCACAGCACCCAGGTGTCAGCGGGGAGAACCGGCAGCGAGCCGGTGCCGAGGGCAGCGTGACACCGAGTCACGCCGCGCCGAAAAACACGCGGGGAGCAGCGGAACGCGAGAGTCTCAGCAGCGATACGGCGGACCGCGCCTCGCCCCAGCGGAGCGCGCTGCGACAGTCGCGATACCTTAGATTGGGGGGGGGAATATCCCCATACTTTTCTGTGTGTGCGAGAAGGGAAATTAGCAGGGGACACCTCGATTTCCCAGGGGCACTCGGGACAAGCTGAGCAGAACCCCGCGCGTCCCACGCTCGTCCCGCAGCGCGGAGCCCCGCCGCTCTCCGCGAAGGTGGCGGCGGCTGAGCGGCACGTCCCGCTGCCCCGCGGCCCGGACCCTGACAGCGGGGCAGCCGCGGCGGGCAGGGCGGGCAGCACGCGCTGGCCGGCGCGGCCCTTTGTTGTGCCCCACGGCCGCGGAAAGTTGCGGCCGCCGGGAGCTTCCCCCCCCCGCCGCC
>VXBL01002375.1:1192519-1205955 GCA_013400195.1 Aramus guarauna | reverse complement strand
CCCGGCGAGGGGGGCAGCTGCGCCGGAGCGGCAGGAGGAGAGAGGCCCCCCGCCCCCCCCAGCTGAAGGGATCCCAGCCCAAGCCATCGCACGCGCAGAGACCGCCGTGCCCAGCACCACGGCTGCGCCCAGCACCGCCCTGGCCCCCCGCACCAGCACCCGCAGCCCCCCCGCCACCGTCCTCGGGCAGGGGGCTGACAGCACCCCAGGCCCCGAAACGCCAAACAGAGGTGGGTGAGTGGGCAGCGCTGGGAGGGGGCACCCAGCCTGGTGGTCCCAGCACCCGTGGCCAGGCTGGGCCAGCAATAGCCCTGCCACAGGGAAGGGCTTCCTCGCCCCAGAGGAGGGAGGCTGCCTGGGCAGGGGTAACCCTTCCTCCTCCTCGGTACCCAGTGAAGGAGGTGGAGTGCGAAGGCACCATCGAGTCGGTGGAGCCCCCCACGGAGCACCACAGCTACGGGCGCAACGAGGGGGCCTGGATGAAGGACCCGGCAGCCAAGGATGACCGCATCTATGTCACCAACTACTACTATGGCAACAGCCTGGTGGAGTTCAGGAGCCTCGACAACTTCAAGCAGGGTGAGGGCTAGCGGCTGAGCAGGCGCAGGACCCCTGGTTCCTCCTGGGTGGGTGCCCAGCGCCATGCAATGCCGGCTGTGCTGGGTCTGGGGGTGGTGGGGAATGGACAGGGACCTACACTGGGGAGCACCCATGGGGCAGCGAGTGGGACACAAGTCCCCTGCCGCTGCCGGCTCACACAGAGCATCATGCACGGGACCCCAGTGCTGCAAGGGGGCCCAACACCTCTCCTAACTGCTCGCAGGTCGCTGGAGCAATCTCTACAAGCTTCCCTACAACTGGATCGGCACCGGGCATGTGGTGTACCGGGGGGCCTTTTACTACAACCGCGCCTTCACCAAGAACATCATCAAGTACGACCTGAAGGAGCGGTACGTGGCGGGCTGGGCGCTGCTCCACGACGTGGTGTACGAGGACACAACGCCCTGGAAGTGGAGAGGCCACTCGGACATCGACTTCGCTGTGGATGAGAGTGGGCTCTGGGTCATCTACCCCTCTGTGGACTACGACTACTCGCAGCAGGAGGTGATCGTCCTGAGCCGACTCGACCCTGGGGACCTCTCGGTGCGCAGGGAGACCACCTGGAAGACGGGGCTGAAGCGCAACGCCTACGGGAACTGCTTCATCATCTGCGGCATCCTCTATGCCGTGGACACCTACAGCCAGAAGGAAGGGCAGATCTCCTACGCCTTCGACACACACACGGACACGGAGGCAGAGCTCCGTCTGCCCTTCCTCAATCAGTACGCCTTCACCACGCAGGTCGACTACAACCCCAAGGAGAAGGTGCTTTACGCCTGGGACAATGGCCATCAGATGACATACAGTCTCCGCTTCGTGGTCTGAGCACCCAGCCGGGTCCCAGACACGCCCCTGCACCCACCCCCCACCATGCCCACCCGGGACGCCCCGTCGCAGCCTGCTCCTGGCACCCCAGCTGAGCCAGGGCTGCGGCGAGAGCCCGGCCTCCACCCCACAGCCCTGCCCACCCGCCATGCCCCCGTCACCTGCACCGTGCCCGCTGCATCGCGGGGCAGGGGGGGCGGGTAAGCACTGCCCCCAGCAGACACCCCCATGACAAGGTGGCCTCTGGGGTTGTGGGGCTGCCCCACAGCTGGCAGCTCAGCCGGCCGTTGCCTTCCCGGGGACGCAGGACAGGAGCCCGGCCCCTCATCCCTGCAGCACCGGGAGGCAGCCGGGTCTGTGCCACCAGCGACACGGCAGCACCCGCCTCGTGCCACCGCACTGAGCACCCACCCACGCTGCACCCAGCCTGAGCACCGCTCCCCACTGGACCCCACGCTTACTGTAACCGCCAGCTGCCAGCGGTGCGAGTGCCGTAACAGCCTGGTGCCGGCTGCCTGGGCGCCGTGCCCTCGCCTGCCCCAAGCCACTGCGGGGTGGGCAGGGCCCCCTCGCTGCTGGGACAGGAGCAGCTGCTGATTGCTATTTTAGGAGACGTGATTAAGATGCCTTTGCTTTTGCCACTCGTTAGCTTATTATTTAAATGCGTTCACCAGAGCCGTGCGGAGTCCCCTCTCCTGGCAGCGGGTGCAGAGCAGCCTGCCTGCAGTGCCGGGGTGCCCTGCCTGCACCCAGCAGTGGGCAGGGAAAGAGGTGAATACGGCCGGGGAGCCCACGGGCCTCCTGTGCTCTGCCTGAGGCAGGGCAAGGGGCCAGGACCGCTTGGCTTGGTTTTGGTCATTTTAGACGTGAACAGTATTAAAAAAAAATAACAGATGTGAAATGGGTCTGTGTGCGCTGTCATTTCTTCCGAAGCCGGGCAGGGAGGAGCGGGCAGGGGGGGGAGCGCTCGCCAGGCATGCCCAGGGGTTACGGGCACACGTGGCTGCTGTTCATTGCACATCTGGCTGGCGTGGCTCCTTGCAGCCCAAGCATGGAGTCCCCACGCCGAGCCCGGGGAGGGCAACTCCCACCCAGCAGCCCCCAGAGCCTGCAGCACCCAGCGGCGAGGCCACGGCTGTGCCTGCGGGCCCCGAGCCGGGCAGCGCAGAGGCAGGCGAGTCCCGAGCGCAGCCGGGAGCAGCAGCCGGGAGCCGAGTCCCGCTGCCGGGGCGAGCAGGGAAGGGAGAAGAGAGCAGCTGAGCGTGGGCATGGGGGGAGCAGCTGCCCTGCCCCTGCTGCAAAAATTTGGCCAATGTGGAGCTGCCGGGGGGGCCCGAGGGGCGAGAGCAGCCCCTGCAGCCCAGCTCCTGCCCCTTGGCACCAGCTGGATATCCCATCGGGCTGTGGACGGGCTCCTCATGCTGTGGAGCCATCACCGGACAGCTGAGCCCAGTGCCCAGGATGCCACAGTGGCTGAAATGTTTCCTGCTGGAAAGACCCAAGGCCGGTGCCGGGTGCGGGGCTGCCTGGCATCGCCATCCCTGGCCCCACGCCGCACCCAGGCCCCGGCGCTGCTCTGGCTCCCGAAGGCACCGAACATCCCTGGACGTGCCTTGGCCCCCAAACCCCCCGCACCGGCGGTGTGGTGCATCCCTCGCTCGGCCGCGAGTCCCCACCACGAGAAAGGAGCTGGCTGACTTTTTCCCCCTCGGCTGGGTCCCTGCCAGGCTTTTATCTAGCGATCCCCAGCAAATCCCTGTCCAAACAATACGGATTTCTGACATTTTTTTGCGGTAAAGTAAACTCCCAGCACATCTCTAATTCCAGGGCTTTGTTGTTCTTCGGCGGGGGCTGCTGCGGCTCTGCATTGCCTCGCTGCGCCGGGCTGGGCTGCGGGACGCCTCTCCCCTCCCCTCGGGAAGAAAACACGGGGAAGGGAGTAATTAAATCCGCGTGGCCAGAGGGCAGTGTCACCTAATTGCAGCCGTGGGGCCTCCCCCCCCTCCGAGAGCATGCCCCTTGCTGCCGCTAACACCGTGATAACGAGAAGCTTTAATTATGCCCACATGACAGGCATTTCACGAAATACCTTCTCCCCCCCCCGACAGCTGCCTGGCCTTGCGCCCCAAAACCTGCAGCTGTAGGCACCAGCGTGGCCGGGCTCCGCAGCCCCGTCCTGCGCAGCCTGGGGACACCTGGGGAGGGGACAATGTGGGGCGATGTGGGGTGGTGCAGGGTGGTGTGGGGTGACACAGGGCGATGCAGGGTGATGTGGGGTGGTGTGGGGCGATGCAGGGTGACACAGGGAGATGCAGGGTGATGTGGGGTGGTGCGGGGTGATGCAAGGTGACACGGGGTGATGCAGGGCGATGCAGAATGATGCGGGACAGTGAGACAGGGACAGTCTGCAGCCTCAGGAGGGTTTCTCGGCGGCACGGGGCCATGCAGCGGCAGCCCAAGCTGTAAAAGCTCGGGCACTGTAAAAGCTGGGGCACAGGCACTGTGAAAGCAGCCCCCAGCTCCCCACTGACAAAACACCAGCAGTGAGCAAAAACAAAGGGGCTTTTGTTTCCCCGTAGGTCCTTGGGGCTTCCCAGACCCCCCACAGCTCCATGCCTTTTTCTCAATCTAAAGTCACCCTGATCCCCTCTCTCTGCTGTTACACGTCAGGGAATCACACCCCGGGTCGGGTCCATGGAAATGCCTCTGAGCGCCTGCACCGACACTCCCCGTCTGCTGCACTGGCAGCTGGACTCGGCGGCTGTGGGACATGCGGAAATGTCCCTCGCTCCTGCTGCTGCCCGCAGGGACGTGTGTCAGATGTGCCTGTGGCGGGGCAGGGGCAGCCCCAGCAGCCCTTTGCCAGACGGTCCTTGTCCTGGTCCTGCTCCTGCTCCCTGGCTGTGGTCCTGGGCCCCGATACCTGCTGGTCTCTGGTCTCCGGTCGCAGGCAGGATGAGTCAGGTTGGGGAGGACAGGGGTCCCCAAGCAGGACACAGTGGAGACGTGTGGGTGGGGGCAGGATGGGCTTCCGCCGCGCCGGTCGCTGCTGACTTCCAGACATTCCTCCTGTGCGTGGCCGGCACCACCTCGGCTCATAACATGATTAAAAGATTAAAATCTCTCAGTTCAGCAGCAAGCAGCAAATGAAGCTTGAGACAGGGATGCTGAGGGGCTGCGGTGCCCGAGGCCCTCGTGACAGCAACGCGGCGCGCGGGGCAGGGCAGCCAAGGCCATCCAGGCAGGTGGCTGCTGGCCCCGCAGCCCTCCCTCCAAAAACACCTTCCTGCAGGCACCGCCGGCCCCTCAGAGGAGCCGGGCAGGGAAGCCCTAATCCCCCCGCAGCCGCCGCCTCAGTCACCGGCCGGGGTTGGCTTGTTTGTGGTGGTTTTGCCCCATTCCTGGCCCCGCTGACCAGGCTGGCCATCCCACTCACCCTGCACCGTGCCATGGTGGGCAGGATGCACAACGGGCACCAATCCTGCTCCGGGTGGCATCTCAGATGGAGCCTGTCCCTGGCCGCAGCCTGTTGGCACCCACCAAGGATGCAGTGAAAACCTGGGTTCCACCAGGCTGCCGGGAGCCTCAGCTGGTGCAGCCAAACCATCCCCAGCTGCAGTTTGCTCCCACGGGAGGGCCCCCATGCCCACCCCCTCCCTGGAGCACGAGACACTGCCGTGACTCGCCCACGGCCACACAGCCCTTCCCTGGCCACGGAGAGCCGAGAGCTGCCTGCTCAGGGGCTGCAGGGCCAGGACCGGCTGTGCTTGGAGCATCCGACAGAGGAATCGGGCCCTTCCCTCCATTCTTATCTCCGTCCGGGGGCTGCTGACCCAGGGAATGAGGTGATGCGCGTCTGGCAGCAGGTGGGAGCGAGTCCTGGGGCTGTGCCCACATTGCAAACACACTTCAAAGCCGGAGCCAGCAGCACTGAGCGTCACAGGGATCTATTTTTATTGCCCTCCCTGACCCTTCCCTCCGCGCAGTCCCTGCTGCCAGCAGGCCTGGGTGCAGCCCTGGCAGTGCAGCAGCCTGGGGAGGGGAGGCATTTCCCCCTGTGCCTCTCCTTCCCATCCCTGGGGATGTGCCCTGGCTCCCTGGCACAGTGGCAGCACAGCAGGATGGTGCTGGCACCGCTCTGCCTGCATGCTCTGCCAGGGCATCCCTGCCCTCAGCATGCCCGAGCCACCAGGCACATCCCTGCTGAGACCCACCAGCTCATTGCACCCAGGGCCAGCAGGGAGATGGGGAGGACACGGTGGGCAAGGCTCCCCCCAGAAGGTGTGTGGGTGCTCAGCATCAAACTTGCTGAAGTGTTTCCCCTTGCACAGGGCTGCGCTCGCAGCAGGAGGCTGTTTCTGTTGTAACTGTGATGAAGCTGTAGCTGTAAGTGCAGCGGGGGCTCAGGATGTGAGTGTTGACCAACGCAAACAACTCCGGTCAGGCGAGCAGCAGGGGCTGCCGGCTCTGCACACACCTTCCCGGCACCCCAGGGCTGTGAGAGGCTGCCGGAAATGGTGCAGCAGGGAAACTGAGGCATGAACCTACCCGTGGGACCAGGGGACCTCTGCATCCTTCCACGTCCCCCCTCTCTGGGCTGGGGCAGGCACAGAGAGCGTGGCCCAGCACGGACACGCTGCTCCCAGCACAGCCCCACTGCTCCCAGCATGGAGCTGCTGCAGGAGGGGAGGAAGGTGGAAGGGGCAGAGCACCAGGCGTGGAGGCAGCACCCCTCTGCCCCCCTTCTCCGGCCATATAGGGCACCATCCTGCTCTGCACCGAAAATAGAGCTGATCGTCCCCAGGGCTGGCAAAAGATTTACCGGGGTCTGCGACCGAGTCATTGCCCGCGGAGGCAGCGCAGCCTGGCAGGGACCGTGGCTCCTGCCCTCACCTGGCTGGCCAGGACCTGCGTCCTGGGGCTGGGGGCAACCTGGCTGCTGCTCCGCCTGCATCCCTCCTGGCACTGCCCCGGCCATGGCCAGACTCCCGGACCAGGGCTGGGCAGGAGGCTGTGCCTGGGACACGGTGCCCGGCCACGCCAGCAGCCTACGGGCAGAGCGTGGCGGTCCCTGGGTGCTCCCTGGGAGCAGGGGGCCCAGTGCCAGCACCCCCATCCCATCGGCCGCCCGCCCGCACTGGGACTTGTTTGGTGGGAGAACATTGGTGCTGCCAGGGACCTGGTTGGTCTCCAGGGAACCGAAGGGTGATGTGGGGCTGCGGGGTGACGCGCGGTCGCGGATGCCGATGCTGCTGACCTTGAGTGGCAGCGGGAAAGGGCTGGGCGGCGGGAGGTGGCAGCGGCCGGAGGGAAGGGAGGGGAGCCACGGGCCTTGGCGGTGCCGCTGCTGGCTGACTCACCAGTGGAAACAGAAATCTGTTCCCAGGCTCGTCGCTGCCGCCACCTCCAAACCACCCCAGCCCCGCTGGCACAGAGTGGCACAGCCATCCCTTGGGGTGGTGGGGTGCAGCCTGCAGATACCCCTTCCCCGGCAGCGCCCCACGGCACAGCAAGGGGGGGAAGGAGAGGGCTGCCCATGGGCGTCTTTCATGGCCAGGCTCTGCTCACCCCTACACCCGCGCTTTCTCCATCACCCCGCGGATGCGCAGCCAGGCTGGCAGGGAGCCCTGGCACGCAGCGGCCCCCATCTCCTGGGAGCCCGAGGGCCACCTTTGTCCAGGAGCCCCCAGGACGGCGGGAGCAGGGCCCCGCAGGGCAGCGCCTGCATCCAAACACTGCCCGTATTCATGGGAGCAGCGGGACCAGGGCAGCACGGGGACGAGTCCTCCCCCAGCCCAGCCAACAAAACGGGCATTCAGGGCAGGGAGCCGGCAGCTGCCCCGGGAAGACCTGGGCCGCCCGCGTGGCCGGCAGGACGTGGCCTTTCCCTGCCGAGCCGGGTGCTCACAACACGGGGCTTGTTGTCAGCCGGATGCACCAGACGCGCTGGTCGCACACAGCCACACCGGGCCACCTCTCCCCGGCACACGGAGGGGACAGGGTGGCACGGTGTGGCCAAGGGCACCTGGACGTGCCCGGGGCAGTCGCTCCCAAGCTCCCTGCCTGCCCTTGCGCATCCTGCCATGTGCCGCTCCCTGCGTGCCCCGCTGCTTGCAAACCAGGGTCAGCCCTCAGTGCTCAGGAGAGCTGCTAAGGAGCCATCCCGGAGGAGGGAGGTGACAGGAGCAATGCCAGGAGCGTTATAAGAGCTGGGGTTTGTGTCCATGGCAGCAAAAAACAGCCAAAGGAGATGGAGCCTGGGCTTTCCCACTCAAACCGTTCACAACTCGCATCTGCCTCTGCCTTCTCTGCAGCTCCCCCCTTTCCCCTGCCCAAGCTGCAGAATCAGGTCCAGGAGCAGGTCCTGCCAGCTCCCAGAGACACCATCTGCGCTTGGCCGGTGCCCGCTGTGCTGGGGAGTTGGGGAGAGAAACATCTGGTCCTGCTGAACGCTTTCCAGGGCGCGCGGCCAGGGCTCCCTTTGCAGTGGCATCAGCCCTGGGCTGTGCCCCGCAGTCAGCAGGCGGCTGTTCCTCCTTCCTCATCCCCGCCCTGGAAATTATTTATTTGCTGAAGAACAGCTTTTCGTGAGAAGTCTGCTCTAATGCTGAGGGACATCTTCAGTTACAAGGAAAAAAATAAACAGTTTGAGCCTTGGAGGCCCTGACGCTCTGCAAACACTGGTGCTAAACGTAGGGCCAGCATCAGCAGCTGTGCAGGGTCAGCACAGGGGAGCAGCAGGGTCCCCCAGGAGAGGGGCTCCAAGCACCCCCCCATTGCACCCAGACAGCGCCATGCTGGAGGGGAACGGAGCCCATGCTGCCTGGTCCCGTAAGGCAGCACAGCCCTGGGGTGCTCCGGTGGGGATGTTGCCCTTTGCTGGGGGTTCTCCCTCCCCACCGCCTCAGGCCAGGGCAGCCCCCACGGCCACACCAGTACTCCTTCACAGAGCACAGCCAGCACCGCTGAGCCAGGATGGCACCAACACGGGCGCAGGCTGCGGGCCAGCGCATCTACCTTAGTTTTCTGCTCTTCGTTGTTTTTGTCCCCCCTCACGCTTGCAGAGTTTGCAGCAGGCTGTCTTGTGGCAGCAGCGTCTGGCAGGGAGCTGGGAGCACGTGGCCGTCCTCTGGGGCTGGCAGGGAAAGTGGGAACCAGCACAGATCGCTGAGCGCCCTGCGGAGCTGGCGACACAGGCCAGGGCAGCCATCCGCCTTGCTCTCACAGCAGTAACAAGCGTCTTCTCCACCTGCGCCCTGGAGGAAGCTTCTGCTAGAGCCCATCACTTCACCTCTGCATCCATTCAGACAACCAGTATGTTGTTCCCGATAATGTAAAGGGCTGCTTGTCCGTAGGATGTCTTCTGTAACTGCACAGGGTAACTCTGATGAAAGGGCTGGACAGGTTGGATTTGCCACCCTGCTACGGGTGGATGGAGTCATTCAGCCCCAGGATTTAGCGCGGTGCCAGAAACCCATTTACCTCCTCAAACAGCTGCTGTGGATTGTGCACAAACCGAAGCTTGAGCTGTTCTCCCACATCCACCCCGCTGCGGCACGGGGATGGCTTCTGGGCGCAGTCCCGGCATCCCAGCGAGTATCTGGCAGGTCACCTACTCCCCCTCCCGACAGCAGAGCGCTGCACCAGTCCCCCCTCCCGAGGGAGCGGTTCACTGTGCACAACCCCACTGCGCAGGAGAGGAGGCGAAGCGTGCCCTTGGCACACGACGCTGTGCCCCAGCCCAGCACTGCAGGCTGAGGTGGCACCGAGCGGAGCACCCTCCGTTTTGTGCTCGGCTCACAAGGGTGCATAAAAAAAAGCTTTGAAAACAGAGCAGGCTGTAACTGAAACCCCCATTAGATATTTGAGAAGTTGTACAAACTGATTTACCTGCAGACGCAGCCTTGCTCTGAGTGGGCAGTTGCATCAGAGACCTCAGAGGAGCTTTCCAACCTGAATTACCCCATCTCTGTCACTGCTGCGCCTTGTGGAACTGCAAAGAGACATAAATACCAGCCAAACCCTCCCAGGTGTGACCCCAGGGTGTTCAGAGGTGTCAGCTTCGGACTGATACTCATTTTGTCACTGCAGTTTGGCCACATGTTAAGAGTCTTCTCTGTGTGTGGTGATATTATCCAAGCCCAGGACTTCACCTTGATGTTCAGTGCCTGCTAATTAGGTAGGGTGTTTTCTTGGTGTGTTTTTCCCCTCTTGCTATTGACTCGTAAATAGTGTGTTAGTGATCTGTGTCACAATTGGGTCTTTCAGAGAGAAGATGCTCTCTAGGCAGCACTGCTGCTCTCACCGCTGGGTTGGAAGGCAACAGCCATTTCACCTGCAGCACACCCCAATGTCATCATCGGGGGCTCTTGCACTGCACCCACCTTCCTCCCATCGTTGTGAAGCCACCCCACAGCTCACACCATGAGAAGCTGGCTCTGGAAGGCCGTCAGGGCAATGCCACCCGTTTGCTTTTCTGCATCAGGAGTGCTGGTGGGAGAGGCAGGCTCCCCTCAGACACGCTGCTGGAGGAGTATGGGGCACACAACGCCTCTCCGGAGGAGAAGCCCCAACGCAGCCGTGCACAATCCAACAGCAGCAGCCTGCCCCAGCCTGCCCGACTCCCAGCACAGGGGACCAGCCTCTCCCTCGCCTCTTTCAGGCACCAGGATCCTGGGAGAGGAGCGCGTGGGTCTGGGATCCTTGCGGGGCTGTGCTCCGGGAGGGCCCCGCACGTTGGGTGAAAAGCATGCGCTTCTGCAGGGCGGCTTGCTGCTGGCCGCTGCAGGGTACTCGGAAACGGCAATGCAAAGCATTTTGTAACCCTGCCTGCCGTTAGGGCAGTACGAACACGAGCCAAAGGGGCCAGTTCCCACACGCACCACTCCATCTTACGGCATGCTTCAGCAGCCTGGACCCACGCAGAACTTGGGCTGGGCTGTGCCAGTCTGGGTCTCCTTCGCTGCCAAACATATCGTGTTCAGGCTCACGCTAAGCTCCTCACAAAGCCATCACACAGCCAGTATTAGCATCATCATAAAGCTATCCCTCGTAATAGCTCAATATATGGGAAATTCACTTTACCACACATAATTAGACCTCTCTCTGGTTAAAACTTAATTGAGGCTTAAAATTCAGCAAGCAGAATTAAGATCTTTTCCCTAAACAGAATCTGGATCCAATCTAAAGACTCCCTAATGGGTAGAGAATTTTTCATGTTAGAATTAGCTACACTAACACAAACCATGAGTACTGCATCACTAATGCTCAAGCAGCACTGCATAACTCTTCCCTCCATCAGAACCATAAAAGGCCTTTGGAATTGCAACTCCATCTCCGAGTTCCAAAGAGCTCTAGGGGGGACAGAAAGTCAAACCATTTAACCAGCTCTGTGCTTCAGGTGAAAGCGTGGAACTGTGAGACCAGGGAGTGCCTTGAAACTTGAGAGGTAAAATCTTCTAGTTCAACCAGCTTTTTTCTAGCCCTGTTTCCCGATTTCACTTGACCTCCGGCAGTCTCCATGTGCACGCAAAAAGAACACCGTTTGAAACTGTCACCCCTCTGCATTTCCCCACCCAACACTTCACTGGAAGTGAGCTTGTTTTCCTACCATCCAGCAGCAAGCACACTGTGTGCTAACACAGCCCAGTCGGGCTATTCTCACCCAAAAGGAGCACCTGCATGCCACCAGAAACACGCCCTTTATCCTCCTAGCTCCCAGGGTGAGCGCAGCACCAGCCTGCGGACTTTGCAGCACCAGCACTGCAGCCTGCACGGCACCCCCGCAGTCCTGCTGCAGCCCTGTGACGCCGGGCACCGACAGATCAACAGTCCCACATCTGAAACGCGCCTCTGCTGAAGGGTGATGCTGGCTGGAGCCTTCATCTTCACCCCAAGAGCACCCTCCGACTCCCAGGAGCCATTTGCCAGGATTAAATCAGCTGCAAGTGGGACCAAATCTGGAGGCTGACGCCGGAACCCAGCTTCCTGACTGACACTGGGAAGAAGCAGTTCCACTGCCTATGGCATCCGCCCAAATGGGGGACGGACAGGGATTCTTTGGCGCTACCACTAGCTGTGCAGAGATCCAAAACAAGCGCTGACCAAATCCTTCAGTTTCCATAAAGTCCGCTAAAACACTTCAGCAAATTAGTCCATCTCCGTAACACTTAAACACTGGCACAAGACAAAAACTGTAAACATTTACTCTTAAGCTACTGAAGTGATGAATACCCACTCACTGTAAACATCCGTGTAAAATTTCCATTTTAAATCAATCTCAAGTTAAATACTTTTTACATGTTAAGTTGAACCAGTTTCACAGACCTGTACTCATTTGCCTGTTCTTCAAAGAAAAATATTAAAACTGCAAGTTATGTTAGTATTTTCATTAGCACTACATGTTCAAATAAACTTTCTGTGAAACCTCTGATTTCTCTGTATGAAGCTCACGACTTCTTTATCCCACTGCCACAAAAGAAAAAAATCCACCAATGAGTTTCCAAACAAAATTCTATTTAATGAGACATACTCAGCCAACACAATCAAGAACTTTCGGCACTCTGCAGTTTTATGCCTTGATGGCATATTTCCGGAGAGGGTACAAACGTTCTTTTCGTTGCTGTTTTTTGGTCTTCAGATTTTCTTCATGCTTATTTAATCTGCGTCGCATGGCACGAGTCTTCTTCGGCCGCAGATCAAGAGGCTTATACTTTTTGCCCTGTTTGCAAAAATACACAACAGTTGAGTTTGAGAGACTGCAACACTGCAATCAGGTGCATGAGCTCAGAGAGCACCAAGTCACCTGTAAGAACATCAGCAACAGCTTAAAACAGCTTCTTTTTACTGGGACTAAGAGAACTTCTCTCCACTGGGAAACATGAGCTGATTCTAACTTTTGTACCAGCTGTACAAGCTTTGAGTCAGGTTTAAATAATGCTTAATACTCCAAGTCCCCGGTATCCAACACCTCCTGAAAAGTTCTTTTTTTCCCCTATTCTAAGTAATTTAAACCCCAAGAAGTAATATTCTAAAAATTATAGAAACTTATTGCAATAAAGAATTTGTTGGGTCACCTGCAACATTATTAAAGTTTAGGGGAGTATACGTTTAAGATGCATTTCTGGAAACTGCCTCTTCTACAAAGTATACGACACCCCAGAGAAGTGATGCTGCCCAGAAGACTTCCCTGGAAAAAGCAGAGTCATCCCAAGCTTAGAGAATTCAGGGTAGTCTTGCAATAATATTTAAGAAGGAACCATGACTAGAGAACTTTAAAACTGAATACAAATGAGCTTGCTTTTTCTTGAGTGTCAAGTTTTTAAGTTACAACCTACACAATTAGTTCCTTCCTACAAACTGTGTATTTGAAAATTGTAAGAAAAAAAGACCACTATGCAAGATGTGTGGACTTACCTTGTAAAACTTCCTCAAGTTCTCCTTCTGCGTCTGATTGATAACAGTTAAGACTCTGGCAATGGATTTGCGCACCACACGTCTGCAGGTTGAAAAAAAAAGTATGTCTCGGAACACAATGAAAGACAAACACCGTAGATTTTGAACCCCGTATGCAGAAAACGCGCACATGCTACAACCAAGTATCACGCTGTACCGTGCTGTAGCAAAGCACTAACAGCTTCTGGCGCGTCTCAGCTTAACACCCCCGAGCAAAGAGATGCACAAACCGATTTTCAAGCCTACAAGTACCTGTTCCTCCCCCCCATCGTTCTTTTTCTCCTGTTTCACAGTACAGGACAAGCACACGGACTGTGAAAGCACCTCGGACACAGCACACCGCGGCCCACACAACCACGCCGGTACGGGCTGGAGGCCGCTCCCCCAGCTCCGGTTCGGACACGGCCCCCGCGGCCCCCCCGTAGCTCCCACCGCCGCGCGGGCCCCACTTACATCTTGGAGAGCTTGGAGGCGGCCCCGCCAGTCACCTTGGCCACACGAAGCTGCGACAGCTCCACCTTCAGATCGTCCAGCTGCTTCAGCAGCTCCTCCTTCTT